>CADDXX010000202.1:546259-559583 GCA_902810485.1 Alauda arvensis | reverse complement strand
CATTTCTGTTGTGAGGATAAACCTTTCTTGAATGACATGGCTTGGAATTTTTAGGTAGGGTGTAATTTTTGTCCAATCAGAGTAATTCTTTCTTGAAAAATTTAAAATAAGCCAATTTTTTAATATGCTGAGCTTTCCATGGTAAATTTAAATTGAATACTTATTCATTTTAATTGGAATCAAAAGACTTTAATTCACTGAGYTAAAATTAACTTTTCTTTTGATTTACCTAGAGGTTAATTTGTATTTTGGTCCATGGGGGCAATGCCTCATAAGAAATGAAAATCCAGTTCTKATCTGATAACATTCCAGATGTGAACAGATCACTCTTTGGATTAYACTTGCCTTTAGATAAATTTATTTCATTGTAGGAGGCAAATAGCATTTGGTACCTAAATGAGGACAGTCAAATGTTTTGCTGTCTGAAATGGACAGGAAACAAGATCAACACAGCACTAAGAACACAGTACAGTTTTTAAAAAAAAAAATATTTAATGTTAATTTGGCATTAGCAGCTGATATTGATGACCTCAAAGTAAACATACTTTTTTTTCTGTGAAAGTTCCACCTTTTTCTATAAAAAAARGAGACATCAAATTTCCTAATAGACTTTTTGGTATTGCATTTATTTATTTGTTTGTTTAGGACATTTGAAGTTAAAAAAATAAATTCTTCAGTTCTACTGTAAGCTACCATAGAGTTAATTCAGTTCCATTTAATTCCTGACAAATTTGGATAAGGCTATTTCTGCTTACTATCACTTTTTCAATAGGTCATGCTCACCCTCAGCATTTTTCTTGCCTCCCCTAAGTTTGGGAAGAGAGACATCTTAGCTATAAGGAGTTGCAGCTCATTAAACTCCATACTGCAACAATCAGCTCAAAATTTGTAGTGGATATTTCTGCTGTGTCACAAGGTCTGTATCTTTCAAACCTTTTTCTATACCAGGCAGTGTCATCACAAGGTCAGGGAAACTACTTGTGGATTTTGTGTAGTGATCCTGCTTCCACTACACTTGAATCCTTATAAGGCTTTTCCTGACCTGTTCTAAATCTATTTAATTTATAATTTCAAAGGGATTCTGAGAAATTATAACAAAGACTATAATTACTGAGAACTTGAGAATAAGGGCAAGAAAGTTCTCAAGTAGATAGCCCGTAATAGAAATTATGTTAATATTTAAAAAGAATGGAGGGGGTCTCAGATTAATATGGAATAGAAACTCCAGTGTTTCATTTTAGTAGCTGAGTGCAGCAGAATTAGATCCRTGTTCATGCTGGTTTATGCTAAAGGTAATGGACATAAAGAAAAGGAGGTCACAGTAGTCACTGCTGAGGTGGCCAAAAYTGACCTGAATCTGTGTCAGTGTTCTGCAGGAATGTGAGGTGTTCACACTGTAAACACCAGGGATTTTGCAGAAACTATATACTTGTAAACAGAGATCTGATATGATTAAGATATCTACATTTCCAAAATAGAAAATACATCTAATACAGAACCTGTAACTCTGGTAAGTGGTAGAGATTCCAGAGGAATTGACTCAAAGTCAGCGTACYTGCAGTAACAAATTATTAAACATAATAAGTGACTTCTCCTGAAACCTTTCCATCCATTTGTCAGGATTCCCATGTCTTCTTTATCTGGCAAGACAGTAGAGAACATCTGCATCCAAACTGACTGCTGGGAGTTTTTGAGTASAGGAATAAAAATATCTATCTTGTTTCTCAGAGTTCAATACTCAGGCAATRTTTGCTGCTGTCTTTGCCCTGTTTTGCAGAAAATAAGCATGACCATGGTACCAAAGTAAGGCTTCAGTTTACATTTTTACCTATAATTCAGATGACTGGCTGCTATAAAATATCTTTCTATAGAAAAAAGGAAGGGGAAGTTCTTCTAAATGGTCTTTATTGTACAGAAAATTTCATAATACATATSATAAACTTTATGAAAATCCTTTAGTTTGTCAAGAAGGGTGATGTGCATATATGTAGAAGGGAAGATTTTGTGCTTTTTAAGTATTTACACTGTGAGCTTTTAACCTGTATGAGGATAAGAAGAGTGTTTGTGAAAGCCACTTGGGGAAATCAGTTCAATTTGCTTGACCAGTTATAGTCCCTTCTTTGAAATAATATGCTTTAAGTAGCCTCAATATGTTTTCTGAATGTTTGAATTTAATTGGAAAAATAAACCACTAGTCTAGATGTTATCAATGGAGTTAGGTATTTTTTTAAATTTTATTTTATTTTATTTTAATATAGTATTTATTATCTGAATTAAAGCATATTACAATTCATCTGAAATATCAGGTGAGTGTTTCAGTAGTATCTCAGATACCATTTAGGTGGAATGCATTTCTAATTCATAGTATGCTAGATCATACTACACACACTGTACTCTCAAACACAGGCTGCTTTAAGTGTAGATTTTATTTTGCTCTTTCATATGCCCAGATGGTAATCTRTTTGCTTTGGGGTGAACTCATGAAATGAAGCATCTGGAGTTTAGAGTGTTTTCATTTGCTTCACTACTTTCACCAAGTTCTTACTATATTGCAAAATATTTATTGGTAGAGTTCTTACCCTGAAAATAATGTTGCCAAAGGGTAAGGAAAATGATAAAAGTGTTGGTACCCTTTTCCAGATTACAATTCTTCTAAAACTACTGCAAACCGTAAGCGCAGGAGCTCAGCTTCCCTATCTGAAGATGAATGTCATGTTTTATAAACACAGTCCTCTGAAATGAGYCAGGTCTGCACTTGAATCACCAATCAAGCTAAAAGCACAAGGTCAAACAACACTTGGCTTAGTGTAAGAAAATTCATATAAAGTTGATTTAGTTATGGTGACAGTTCCATATTCTCTTTTATATTGCAAAAAGATATCAATTACATTACAGGTAGATTACAGCTGTAAAACATASTAACTTTTATGTATGCATGGTGAAGATTTATAGGTGTAAAATTTTTAATTCAGGCACTTTTCTATATATGACTGTGAATAAGGATAAATCTGTGTGTGGAAGAGAAAGGCAGTCTCAGAGGCAATTTGATTTTGTTTCAGAGTAGGGCAGAGAAGCTTTAAGCAAAGCAATTCCCTCATTGGTTCTCACCCTTTGGTAATTCCCATGGATTTTAGCAGCTCTTAGTCAAGCCATGTCACTGGCACTGAAATTGCTCTGTGTATCCATGGCTAAAGCAAATAGCATATTTCTTATCTTTGCTAGTTGTARAAATTATGCAGGGCAACTTTGCGTAACAAAGGAAGAACATGCACCAAAGCTAACAAGCAGTGCCTTAACTCCAGAATTTGTTGTCTCATGTTGATTATTGTAAATGTATACTTTAGGTGGCATTGAAATTAAACTTTTTTTTTTTTTAATGAACTTCTCCCTAAGTTCTTGCAGTAAATCGACCTTGATTTTTAATGGGAAAAAAACCCCTAAATACTCATTGTTCTGCAAGAAATAAGCATTGTGTCATGGGAAGCAATGCTGATTTTGTAAATAATAGGGGCAGGACAGCTAAAGGGATGAGAGGAACATGAAAAACAGATTACAGTCACATAGAAAATGCAACAGTACTGTTGGACCTATTCTCATACAAATTTTTCTAATACTTATTCTTTTAATTTCTCATGTCTTCCCTATCAACAACTATCTGGTTGAAAAGGGCTCTTGAATAAAGGGCTTATGTCTTCATTTTATCTTGTGATAAATTCTATTTGCTGAACTAGAAAGAAAAAATTATAAAACAGGGTGCTACAGTTATGTTTAATATACATAATACATAATTCATTAACTTCTTTTTTTTACCACAGAAGAATTTCTTTCAGCTAGCTATCGTGCAACAAAATAAAACAGTCTGTGAAACTCTGTATGATTGAAATCTACAGTTAAAAAATATGATTAGATGTTAAATGGTGTGAGCTGTGAGCCTTTTAAAAATTCATGTTGTCTTTGTCCTGGTCAGTGTGACATATTTAATCTTTAACTCTGCCAGTTTTCAATTGTTATGTAATGCAGATTTATAAAGTCTTTGKTTCATATAAGACTGTGCATCTTCCCACTATCTATGGTAAAAAGTGATGACTTCTCMTAAGAGACAGGTATAATAATTCCCAGTACTTTAACTAGTTACTCCTAAATGGCTCCAAAATTAAACAAAATTATAGGAGTGGTTTACAGAACATTAGTCCATCATGAGGTATTCAGAGCTGTAAGAGAACWTATCTGACAAGTGATGGTGTTGCAGATTATTGGAAGGGAGTTGATGATGGTATTTCATTGCAAGAAATATTCAGAATATTTGTCTGTCCTTAGGGAATTCTTAATAGCTGTAATTTTGTCAATGAGTAACACACCAAGCAGTGTTTCAGCTACCATGCAAGGAAGTGGGATGGGTTGGTGAGAGATTTAAGTAGGAGGTATGCATCCATATTAGTTACCTTAATGTTTGGAATAGCACAGATAAAAATAAAAGCCTAAAGATGGTATGTATATATTGATGAGACATTAACAAAACTGACTTCTGGTTTTCCAGATACGCTTAAGTTGATTTTAACAAGTGGCTGTAAACCTGAGGAGCACTTTAGAGGTAGGAAGAGGAATCAAACCAACACATGTGTTAGCTTTATGGAAGAATGCTCTTGATGGCAAAGAGAACAAGCACTGAAAGGACAGAGTCAGATGATTTTGATTTTTTCAAGTGACACTTTGATGTTTATCCAGTAGTGAAAGTTTTTTGCTTTAATTGCTTGATAATTTTATAATATTTTTCCTACATTTTAATAGTGACCCAACATTGTGGCTTTCATTGGAAAATAGGTAAATTATAAAGTCATTGAAAATACATGTTTGGTAGTAATGCTTTTGCAAAGATTTTAAGCTTCTTCACATCACTTTTATTTGCAATGGTTCTTAAACATTAGACTTAGTAGGCATTCCTTCTAATTGAAGATTATATGATGGCAAAAAAAAGGAAGAGAATGACAGAATTTAATTATTTTATTGCAGAATGCCTCCATATTTTGACTTTGAAAAAAAAAATCAATAAATCTATATGGGTTTTGTGGAAAGGAAATGAGATAAAATTTTGGCTTCAAAAATCTAAAATTGATTAGTTTTCAAAAATCTCATGCATAATCATTAAAATAGGAACTATAGTAACTGATGATGATATAAATCTTGAGGATATTATAAAGGGAATTGTTGACTTTTTTTGCTGTTTCATCATGATTTTGAACCGAAAAATATTACCTTTGTTCACTTTTGATCACTTCTGATAGCTGAAATAAAGTGATGAGGGATGTGTATTTTAGATCACATGATTAGCTGTGAACCCAAAAGTATATCCAGTTTGTATTGTTTAAATATTAAAAATAATTGAAAATGTCATCAAAGATGAATTGGATGGGTTCTCAAGAGTACATTACCCACTGCCTTCCCTCAGAGATACCTTCTGGCTGTATATGTGTGATTTCTGATAGATATTTACTCATATTTCACAATGCTGGAAATATTGGAGGTTCCACAGCTCCCATAGACATTTTATTTCAGTCCTAAAGCATCCTTAGGATTTTTCCATTGAAATTGGTTCTGTTGTTCTGCAATTTAAACTCAGTAATTCCAGCCGTGCCAACTTCAGGATCTGATTTTGTTATTACCAATATTTTCTTGTTTAGGATCTGACATGCTAAAGTGCAACTACATATCTACAGAGGATAATATGCCCTTTAACTCCAAATAGGAAGCAGTGGATATTTTAGTGTAATGTCTACCCTCACAGAGCTAGACTTCCTTTGTGTCTCTCTGAAACTCCTCTWAGCTGGGGAGGGTGGAATGAAGTCAGGAGAATAAACAAGAGCCTGTGGGGTTACAGTGATTTGGCACAACTTATCAACTGTACTAAAGCCAACATTTTGAAAGATCTTGCTGCCTATTCCTAATGCTGACTCTCAAAGGTCTTGTTTGAAGACCTCAGTGTGCATCAGACATTTTTTAATTAATTTCTTCAATACCAATTCTCTGAGATTTGCTTTCAGAGGAAGTGTGATATATGTATCCCACATGGTTTACTATTTTAATAACCAGTTCATTTAGGTTTAAAAAACCTGTCTCTAAGCTTAATATGTATGTACTGTAAGAAATCTAAAACGTGTGTTGAATAAAAAAACCCAAAATAAATCAAAATTAAACAAAAACCCAAAAAATGAAAGGAGGAAAAAAAAAACCAAACCAAATCAAACCAAATCAAAGCAAAACAAAAAACCAAAGAAAACATTGCTTGCCTTAAGCGTATGTGAAATTTTTTATCTTCAAATCATCAATCCTTGACAAGAAACATACATTATAAGGTAATGTTTTGAACTATGACAGATTGAAAAAACAGCTATTCCTCTCCTCTAGGAATGTTGGGTAACAACTCTTTGGAATTCTGTAAAAAATCCTGAACTGTGATTTAATCTAAAGAAAAATATGGCCACAACCCTTAAAAAATTATTTTGTATAAATAATTTATTTGTTTTATACAACACCCCTACTCTCTATATAAAATTAGTTAATTATATTGTCAAGATACAGATCTGAAGGATCTTTTTTTTCTGATGTAGATCATCCTTCTGTAAATCTGACATATTTATCTTTTTTCAGTTTTAGCAGGCCTTTTTTTTTTTGGTTATGTTTCAACATGTAGCTTTGTGGTATTTAATTTTTTCAATGTAGGTCAATGTAGATCACATTACTTATTTTCATGATGCTCATTATTATTGTCTGATCTTAGGACAAGACTGTCTTATTACATTCCACATATTTGGCACGCGGCTCAAAAAATCCAATGAAGTTTTTAATATTTCCAGGCTGTTCCTGGGTAGYATGATTTAGTGACTTCTAGTTTTGATAACTGCTGATTTTGATATTATATTCTCAATATGATTTTAGTGACATTTCTTTCCCTTCCTAAGAACAACATCCTAATTAAGGCTACTCATGTGTCTTTGCAATAGAAAAATTTGAGCAAAATATTCCAAAGTTACCAGAGGGGAACTCCTGAAGACAATTTTTCCTTCAAAAATGTAATAATTAGATTTTTGAAGAAATATAAGGATAATCAACATCTGGGGCAAAACATTCTGTGTTTTCTATGCACAGTCCATGAATGAAATTAACATTTTACTTTATTTTGGACTTCTATTGTGATAGGTATTATGAATCATCATCTGGCTCTTTAATGCTGTTAAAGATTTGGTAGAAAATTGTGGTAGCCCCTCCTTCTTATTTGTCTATCAGTATTTTTTATCTCTTGCATTCACAATAATTCTTAYTTTAAAGATTTTTCTTGACAACTAAACTGATGCCCTCATAAACCAGCTCTCAAGGACTCCCAGGTCTGAAGGGTACACAATACTTTTTATCCAGTGTGACTGCTTTTTTTCTCCATGTGTACATGCACTGGCACTGACTATCCTCTTCCATTTGCACAGCTGGTTAGTAAGCTTGTGTGTTTCCCCAGCATCAGCTCTGTACCACCCAAAGAGCAGCTTGGGGCCAAGGGCAGCTTGTTTTAAGATGAGATGCTAGTGATATCCTGCAGCTGGGGAAACTGAATAGTTCCTCTGTGTCTCACCTATTAGACAATCACTTATCTCTGAAGGAACTATTTCTTGCTACAGAAAAATTTACCTTCTCTAATAGACTCTTGTATAGACCTCATTGAATTCCCAATGAGGTCTTAATACCAACAACCCTCTAGTCCTCTCCTACCACTGGAGTTTTACCCCCAGTAAAAAAATAATCAAGTAATGAGATGCAGATGTTATCAACATTTGGCAGTTTGACCCTCAGCTTTCTCTAATGGAGAAGATTTTKATGTTGATACTCCATTTTGGTGCTGAATTTTGGTGAGGAGAGAAATCACAGAATCCTGGAATGGTTCAGGGTGGAAGGGCCCACAGTGGGTTATCTGGTCTAATGTCCTGCTCAAGCAGAGTCATCCCAGAGCACAGGATTTCATCTAGACAGTTTTTTAATATCTCCAGTGAGAGAGATTCTGTGCCATCTTTGGACCATCTGTTCCAGGGCTCAGTCACACACACTGGAAAAAAGTTCTTCCTCATATTCACGTGGAACTTCCTCAGCATCCATTTCTTCCTGTTCAGATCTGGAATTTAAATATCCTTTGAAGGTTAGCTGGAATATAAAGCAGAGTTTAATTCTTTCATCCTTATTTTAAGTTAGTTGTGTGTCCAACCAAAGGTGAAGGGAAACAACTACAGTACTTAAAATATTTCCCTTTGGCTTTGGCATAAGCAAAATGAAAAAAATTTGAGACAGGATGAATTGGCTTATTTGTGGAGTTTGTTTTTAATACTTTTGGGGTTTGTGGTTTTTTTCCTTCTAATTCCACTCCATTGTATGTTAATTCTGAGAAGGATTCAAGAGGAAAAAAAAAAAAGCAAAATCAATAAATAGCAATAATTCTCTATGAAGAGAAAACCTGGGGAAAAAATGCTGTGATCATTTCCATTTTGTCTGGAAATGATCTCCTAGGGAGATAATAGAGTATTGATGCAAATGTCCTACCAAAACTACAGCTTTGGTGAATATGCAACTCAACTTCTTCTCTAGGGAAATATTTGTGTTTAGTGGAGACAGTACCAGACCCTGGACTGCTCACAGCTCATTGTTGYCTTTCAAGACTACTTCTGCAAATTACCTAAATTCCTTCTGTTACAGATGTACTCTGCAGTTCAGCTAGCAGCCCGTTTACCTTGTCCATTATAAACCATAAAGTATAATATAAAATGATTGAATAACTCACATATATGTATATGACAGAATGAGCTGGTTGAATGAGAGCTAGACAAAAAATTATATTTTATCATGAAGTTTTCCTTTACTTGTGATATCTAATATGTAACTGATGCATATTTATATTATATCCTAAGAAGATTTTAAATAATATTTTTATTTCTTTTTTATCTCATATTTTTCAGTTTATAGAGTAATCTCAATTAGTTGACAATGCATTTTATGTAGACATGCAGGGTCATTTTTTTCAGGCACTGGGAAAGGTCTGCAAGAAGTAATTTGTACATGGCAGAAAGAAGAACAATTCTGTTATTTTGGTTGTTTTTTCTGAAAAGCTTGTGTGGGACATGCTGATCAAAAGAGTTTATGGCATTTTTCATTAAGTTTCAAATAGTACAATCATTATTAATCTTTGGTATCAGTGTAGTTTTGGCTTATCAAACAATCTGTGGTTCTTTAACGCATATTCTGGTCCTGACATATATATGATTCGAAACTTTTTGAACTCCTCAACTTTCACTGTGTGAGACAGGTGTTTCTTCATCTCTGCTGCTAAAATAAATGGGAAATTACAATTTTAATTCAATACAGCAAGACATTCTAAAAACCTCCTTTCTTACTGTAGAGTTGGAGACATGGATGGAGAAATCTGTTGAGATGCCAAGTTCTATCACCAGCAGAGAAAAACAGTTAATCCTACTGTGGAAGTGTTATTATTTTCATTTGTCTCTATTCAGGTTTAATACTTTGTCAGTTTCACCTTCAGATCCTCCTGTAAATGTCTCTCTGTCCTACCACAGGCTACACAGTTGCCTGCTTTCCTTGAGTGCCAGTGAGTGCATGCTATTTTTTGGTGTTATTAGGAGGTTTCCATTGCTTCTAACCCTATATACCTTAGCAGACACATTTATGGCTCTGACAATCTTTTCTATTCCATTTTGGACAGGAGCTAAATATCATTTGAAAACATCTCAAGGCGCTTTCATTGAAAGTATCACCATTTCAAAGAGCTCTTACAACTGATGACTAAATGAATTTTCTTCTTTGGTTTTTTTTTTTTTTTCAGTTAGTGAGCAGTGGAGCTGGAAAACTTGGCAGAAAGCTCTTTTGTCTCTCCTGCTTGCATCTATGGAACTTGGTTTGCAAGGTAAATGTTCCATTTTAATTGACTGTAATTGTATGCTATTAAAATTTTAAATATCTAAAATTTTTAGATACCTTTTAGGTACCTTATAGTACCTCTAGGTTTTAAAGAAAATACCCTTGCTTAGTGTTTCATTTACACCTTTAGCATTGAATTACAAATTAAAATAAATGCAATTAGTTCCTTTGGATTTAAATAAACCTTACTTTCAGGAAGAAAGGAAAAGTATGGCAAAAAATCTAAGTTATTTTTTGAGTTTTGGGGTTGTTTCTACAATATGTCCATCAATCTGAGTGAAAAAAAAAAAAAAAAACAGATGAAATTGAAAATATTGCTTATATCAATATGTATTCTCCATATTCTTTGTTTATTTGGTATGCTGTGTTTATTTGTGATTTTATTAGAAGGAAGACTGAGGGTGATTCTTGAGATCCCTGGCCTATGTTTGCAATTTTCATTGCTATGTAGTTTTTAAAATAAGAGATTCTTATTCCTGCTTTTAAACATAGCTGTTAATAATGATATCTGAAAGGTAATTATGTTATATATTTGGAAAATCAAGTTTACTAGAGTTCAGAATACCTCAGGGAGTCTGGCTTGTTTTGTGATCATGATTTTATTTCAATTAATTATTATGAAGGCTGCTGGTTCTACCACAAAAATTATGTTACCAAGAAAATATCAACCTGAAAACCTTCCTCAGCTTTTGTTAATGTTCTAATGTTCTCTTAATATTATTACTTCATTTGACACTTTTCTTGTCCCATCCCCAAATTTTATCTTTGAAGTTGTCTTAGTTGTCTTTAGGAAAGAACTTAATTCTCTAGTCTTTTTGCCATTGAAATGGACATTTTTGCTCTTTTAGACATGGTGAAAGAAAGTTTTCAAAATATATCCTCTTATACGTGGTAAAGAATTCATCAACAAACTACACAAAAGCCACTTCAAATTTGTGCTGGGGAAAAGAATTGCCTCCTCTTGACAGAAGTGYCACTAGGAACACTTGTATGTTCAAGGTGGAAAATTGGGCTTTTTGAAAAATAAAATCAGGAGCTTTCCCAGCACCTGGAATGGGGGAGTGAACATTCTACTCTTCAGCATTTGGTTAACAAGCTGAACCCCAAGACTGTGCATTTTAATATATTGTATTTCTCAAGGGAGAAGAAAAAAAAGCAGCCTTTGCTTGAGTGAAACCCTGCTATGAGATAGTGGGTGGTGATTATAAATGAAAAGTAGCAGGATTTCTTTCAGGGTTCCTTCTGAGCATGAAAGACATTTGTAAATTACAAAAAAAAAAAGTGTCTGGCCAGTTCTATCACCTCTCTTTTGACTACTAGAAATGGCAGAAAATTTCAAGTTTTTAKGAAGATTCCAAACACAATGATTTTCCATGCAGATAGTCAGGCATTTTACRATCAGATTTGTCAGAAAAGAGTGGGCAATGCTACATTTCAAAGTGGTGCTGCTGCGATTCCCCAAAAGCCATGCTGTGGTACATAGGTTTCTTCTATCCTGAGTTTGCAAAGCCAGCAGATGTGGAAAAAACACTAGCAGTCAGAAGTCTGATGRCTAAAGCTCTAATTTTACAAGGGTTTAATCACAATTTCCATGATTATGTTGCATTGTGCTTAATGGAAAGTTAAGAATGTATTTAAACACTTGCAGAATTGGGACATAGATGTACAGCAAAGAACTGAAAGTGAAAATGATGAGTAGAATTTCCAAAGCATCTAGGTGACAGAGCAGCAGGCTTAAGATGCTATTTCTGCATCACATATGATAATTTGRTAGGTTATGTAAGTTAGAAATCACAAAAAATAATATAATGTTTTTTAAAGTAATTTTAAAAGATCATTTAATTTTCTTCCAAAATACTATTATGACTTTTTATGCACAATAACYACTTCTGACTTCCTTTTACTGTATGTGTAATTAAATCTGAAGGTGCCATTGATTCTAATGACTTATGTGCAATTTTTGGTATTGGCATTTCAATAGCAAAACACCAACATTCAATTTGGAGTTAGCAGTAAGTCACTGCCAGTAAGAATAGACTAATATATCTTTATGATGATGAGCTTGTATGGGGTAATGAGATGTTTTTAATCAAACAAAAGGGTAGGTTCAGAGTTGTAATTTGAAATCCTATTAAAAAAAAAAATGAGGAACTATTGGAAGTAATTTGTCTTTCATTCTGTCTTTTGTTTTCRTCCTTCTGAAAAGATCCATTACTGCCTATTCAACTTGTTTTCCTAACATTCTTGTGGTGAATTTGGGATGCACAGTGCATAACATCTGTGAATTTCCCTAAAATGAGGCTGTGAAAGTTTCCTCTGTACTTTCCATTTGATGTCAAAAACCTCCCTGAGTAGGTTTTAGGCATCTCAAGAATGTTTCTTTATTGATCTAGATTACAATAAGTGCTGCTGGAAAGCATCATATACTGCAGTAGGTGCAGTAACTCTTTCTTTCTCAGAAAAAAAGAAGGAAAAAAAAAAGATTATTTCATTCATGCATGTCAATACATAAATATTTATTTTCAAAAGAGAAAAGAGAGCATTATTTGACAAGTTCAAATTTTTCATGTGGGTAAATATTATRTATTTTTGTGCCTGGGACATTTCCAGTACAGTAAAATTAGATGAGAGGTGGTGCTATCTAACCATGGCTGTTGCTGATGGTGTGTTTTTGCGGGCAGATTAAGTTAGTTTCCTTCCCTAGGTGGCCAACACTGAGAACCGATTTTTCCTTCCAACTCTCAATTTCAGTCTACTAGGGTGACAGATAATTTTTATATTACCAGATGTAGCTAAATTTTGCATCTGTGTGAACTTGTATAGAAATAATTTAGTATCAGTTCAAAAATCTTACATATTTTTAATATCTAAATTTCTATGTTTCTTGAGTAAATGCCCTGAATTTGATGGATTAGCACCTATATATTAAGGAAAACATGTGTCTATTGAATATTCCTAGAGGAGAACACAAAAAGTTCTGGATGATTGTATTTTTTTCCCCCTGATTTTTTACCTACAAATCTGGGTTATTAAAATTACTTATCCAGGGATTGGGTGATAAAATTAGTTAAGGTTTCTCATAGTTCCCAGTGTTACCAGATCTGCATGCCTGAAAATAAGCAAAGGTTATCATAATGCTTTGCTTTTGAGACCAGAAGTTGCTATTCTTCAACTGGAAGGAAAAATTTGAATAGCTGTGCTGAAATTACTAAAAATTGCTRGAATACTTGCTGTTATGTGACTAAAAATAGTCACATAACAGCATGTATTCTAGCAATTTTTAGTAATTAAAAACTATTTTAATCCACATGCTCAAATAATCTCTGACAATTCAATCTAGTACCTTCAAAAGTAACAGGTG
>CADDXX010000202.1:424341-546057 GCA_902810485.1 Alauda arvensis | reverse complement strand
CTGATATTCATTAAGTTCTGACCATTTCTGTTATGAAATTCAGGCTTCTTCTAAATTCAAAATGCACACCCAAAAAGTCACTTAGAGACATCTTGGCTTACACTGGAGATGCAAGTCCTGCTGATTCTTGAAATACTAAGAATAAATAAAAATAATCAATTTCAGGKTTTTTGTGCTGTTATTTTGTGCTGTTATGTATGCAGTCATCTGCATGCTTTGAGTTGTACACTGAATTATACTCTAAGCTGCACTTGGAGTTTAAATAAGTGCTAGGATTTATTTGGGAGTCCTTAAGTTTACTGAGTCTTGATTTTCCAGATGAAAGTCAGAAATATGTTTTCAACCATGGATTTTAGGCATCCACATTCCAATATAATCAACAGATGTTTGAAACTGGTATATGGCAAAGACCTTTCTTTGGAGAGACAGGTGGTTCATCCAGTGGAGACATTTCMGTTTCTTCACTGGTTTCTCCAAACATCAAGTGATGTCAACATTTGCAGGGTACTAGAATTGCTGGTTGGAAAATAGAAACTTAACTTAATTCTTTGTTTTAGAAAAGTCAAGCAGAGCTGAACAAAAATCTCAGAGAAGCAATCTGCTGGAAAAAGTAAAGTTAAAATCCACAAATAAAAAAGATGCTTTCTTTATGAGTGGAAGTGTAGTGAAGCTTTATTATCCAACTACTCTGAAGACACTTGCTATGTTTTGCAGAAGATAAAGATCCCTTAAGAAAATCTAGAAGATCTGCTGTCACCTTTTAGTAGCAATGTCAATATGCTTCTATTTTCTGTCTTAAGCAATGCACCATTTTAGATTGTGAATTTTGGTAGAAATAGTTAATTCAGTCCGTCCTGACTTGCCACACTCACAGTCCTACAGTGCATCCTTAAATCTTTCTGGTTTCWTTTTTATCATTGCAGCTCAATCTTTGGTATGGAATTTTGAAATGAGAGCTTATCATAGTAAAATACCRTGCATTTAGTTAATCAGAAAGTATATGAGCAGGAAAAAAAGTAATAACTTTGTATACTATTACTGTCAATACAAGAGTGACACCAGAGCTAAAGTAAAAGGTAAAAGGAGACTTTAGCAAGATAATATATATAATGCTCCAAAACTGAACTGAATGGGTTGATTTATTTTTATGTTGGAAGAAGAATTTGCATGCCCAAAAGTGATCTTCAGTTCCTGACTGGCAAAAACCATACSAAACCAAACATAACCTCGATAATCTTTGGTGTCCTTTCCAACCTAGGCCATTCTATGATTCTGTTATAAAAAAATYTGTTGTATAACAACAGCCTGATGATATACAGATTTTTATTAACTATATATCTGACCACAGTTTGACACCTTATATTCTTTTACATAATAACTATTTTTAATGTAGCTGTGGTTTCTGGTATATGATTATCAGTACCATTAGATTTTGTATAGAAGCTTTTGGCATGAATATTAAGTCTCAATATTGAAAAACAAGTTTCAGAGCTTTATTTCATCCTTGTTTAATGCATTATTATGAATGAAATCATCCTTAGACTAGAAAATCAGACTCACTACACCTTTAAGTCTAATCATGGAAGCCACTGCCTTCTGCCACATTTTAGTCAAGTGCAGTGGACTTTTTGCCAGGGAATGTTTAATAACATGAGACCTCAGGCCTCAAAGAACTACAGGATGCTGAAAAGATACGGTCAAGTGAGAGACAGTGAGGAGCTCTGCCACTCCCTGGGAAAGCCTTGCCTCAAATCTATTAAAAAGTCCTTGAGTGTGCAAGGAAGAAGAGTTGATCCCCAGTCGTGTGAATGAGAACAGCTGTAGGTCAGTAGAACTTTCACGTATGGCAATGCCACATGTCTTGAGAAACCACTTGAGGAGAGAGGCCACACAGCACAGTTCTTGGCCTCTCTGGAACAGGGAAAAGGAATTAAGGGTATTCAAAATGTARAAAATGGTATTTTCTGTAACAGACCTTTGGAGGTATTGTGACTGTAAATATTAAAAAAGAAAATTCTAAAGTAATCACATTCTTATGCTTGAAAGCATCAAGKATGAGGACTGACCATGGAACAAAAAAATATATCACAGTAAAATATAAGTATTTTAATGAAAATTTAGAGGTAAAGTGACATCATCTTCCTTTCTTAATATATAAATAGAAGGCTAAGAAAAGGAGCATCTTCAAATTTCAGAGAAGGTCATCAAGATTTTGTCAAGATTACTGTTGCATTTGTTAGTTTGTTTAGGTAAAGTTCCTGTGCTAAATCTGGTATTCTGTCACTGAAGCATACTGACAGTGCTTGAAGGCCATTATTTGAATTCAGTCTAGAAGGTATGCAGAAGAAGTTGGTGCAAAATTCTTTTTTTTTTTCTACACGTAAAGCTGTTTCTGCCTGTGCAAATGTGAGTGCACATTTGAAATCTGTCAAATCATTTCTCTACAAAATCTGGCACTCTAATTGGAAAAAAAATTATTTGGAAACAATTGCACAAAATCATAAAAGATTTAATTTAAAGATTCCAAGGAAAGGAGAGCTCTCATACCATTTATTTATATGCATTCACTCTAAAAATAGTAATTTACATTAAACAGAAAGCAGTCACCATTTGATTTCCTTGATGTCCTGTTAGCCTAGAAGATCAGTGCCTCTGTTGGACATAAAGGTTCATTTRGAAGATGGGGTGAATMGACAAAAGGGACTAAACCAAGAACTGCACTATTTTARTTTTCTTTTGGSTGGTGGGGTTTTGGAATGGGATGRTCTTTAAGGACCCTTCCAGTCTTTCTATGAGTCTATGATTGCAACAACAGTAAWCAGAATAAAAGACTCATCATTATGGACAAAGCAGCTATTTCTGCAGTATTCATGCACATATGAAATATAAAATTTGCCATTTTCATTAAACTCAAATGTGTCATGAAAATTAAAGGTCATATCCTAAACTAATGTAAATCATGTTATCTCTGAAGTTATGCTAATTTACAAGAAATTATGATAACACTTAGACCTGTTTTGGATATTCTGCTGACTCTATACTGAAGCTTGTGGAAGAAATATTTTGAAATATTTTTGATTAAAAACTTTCTAGAAGTTGCCACATTTAATAATTTGAACATTTTCAAAGTGAAGATGTTTATGATTTTTTTTTTATTATGACATATTCTTTAATTTTGCTCTGTCTAAAAAACAATACCAGTTATCAAAATTCAGCGAGATGCTTGTTGCATGCAGTAACATCTTTCAARTGATATCTAGGAACCAAAAGTACATCTACCAATTTCAGTCATGAAATATGAGGATCATCTACACTGTTCCAGCAAATCARTAATTATTTAACAAATGTTATGAAGAGAGAGGAGAAAAAAAGTGAAAGCTATATTGTCCCTACTTTAAAAATCAGTATTTACAATATCCATAGAAAGCTAAGAGACACTTAAATCTCATAAAAAGTAAAAGAACTAACCCCAAAAATCCACAAACCAACAAACCCCACAAACAGACAAACAACCCCCAAAACAAGTAAAAGCCCACCAAAATCAAACTTAAACTAAATGCATGAATCCCATTTATTTTCATGAAAAAATCCTGGTAGACCTATAATGTTGTATAGTGAAGGAAATTGAGGACACAAATCCTAAAATTTTGTGAACATCTTATGCCTGTGTGTTTGCTTACAGCTCACAGCATACTTTCTAAATATTTGGAGCTATGTTTTTATTAATTATGGCATTTTCACTAATGCTTTCTTTAGAATTCTAATGTAAGACAAGTCAGATGACTCAATCCTGTCACCACCAGACTTCCTGGCTAGTACTGACATACTGAGCCACTGCAATTACTGGTATGATCAGGTACCCTAAAACTGTKCTTATCTTATGCACTGCCTTATTTTTCATTGGCTTCCTTTGGCCCCTCTAGTTTGAAAACGACTGTTCTTTTCAGGAAGGATTTATTTTTAATGGTGGAGTTTCCTCATTGCATTGCAAAATATCACAATTGATCACATCTAGATTTATCTGTCTAGCTACTTTGTGCTATTTACAGTGTCCATTTTTCCCACTTTTTCATGAACCACACTTTAAAGGAAAGAAGATCTTCATAACTGGACAATTGACTCCTTGTGAAGCAGGGCTGCTTTTGATAAAAACAGAACTGTGGCATTTGTAACTTTAATAAAAAATTTTCAAGAAAAATGTGTTTGAAATAGCAGCTGGACCTGTAACACACACTTTAATCAGAGAATCARCACAGAATCATAGAATGGTTTTGGTTGGAAAGGTTATTAAAGACCCAATCCCATGAATGGGGATGCCACTTTCTAGATCAGGTTCCTTAAAGCYCCATCCAACTTGACCTTGAATAATCCTAGGAATGAGGCATCCACATTTTCTCAGSACAACCTTTTCTACTGTTTTACCACCCTCACAGTAAAGGATTTCTTCCTAAAAATAAAATTTCAACCTTCCTTCTTTCAGATGAAAGACATTACCCCTTGTCGTATCACTATGTGCCCTTGTGAAAAATCTTGCATTTTTGCAAYACAATGGTGACATGAGGTAGAGCAGGAGAAAAAAATCAAAGAATTAAAGCCCCAGAAGGTAGTGTGATTATACCTTTTATGCTTGGATAACCCTGGGGAAAAATATACTTTCAACACRTCAAGATGCAGGAGCTAAAAAAGCTGCATAGCATCTTAAAATTATGTCAATGAAGGTGAAAGTTATCYGAATAGTTAAATGGGGGTAATAGACAGAAGACAAGGTATAGAGGAAATGTGGAATTAAGTTGTATGGGGTTCCAATGAGAGTCAACTTTGGCAAAATTGACCAAGATGAYAGGTCAATAAACCTGAAAAGTAAATCTCTCAGGAGAAAAAATAAGTTTAGAACTTTGAKTGGAAACCATTCTGATTAATCCACCTGATCCATTTGCATTAAGATTCTGATTCTAACTATGCAAAATTCCTTCATATTATTTAAACTGTATAGCCTGAAGGYTGTTCCATACTTTGGGTGTGAAGAGCTTACAATTTTAAAGCTGTAAATTATGTGATGTGATAATATTCCAGCTTCATTTAACCATATTATAGAGCTCCTCAGCTCTGCTGAGCATGTTTATGGGAATTCATTTTAAAAAGATGATATGCAATGTGCAGAAACAAAATAAAATAGTTACTGTTGTTACTGTTGCTTTGTTAGCAAAATGTATATTTTSTGTGTAACAGCAGGTAGATGGATAATGGTTAGCAGAACTGCATCCTGTAGGGAAAGCCACATTTGCTGGGTCACTAAATAGGCAGCTCACTCAATTTAAATAAAATAATAATTAAAGGGTAGAAGATTTACAGTGATAGTGGATTGGAGATTCTAGTTCAGCAAATAAAACRCAGGTTTTTGGTAGTCAGAAAAGGTTTTTTCTTCTTTTATGAACTTACCAGGTTCTGGGATGTTCCCCTGCTGTTAGAATTCCAGCTTTTTCCATCAGTGCACAGATGATTTTTGTAATAGTCTGTATGTCTGTCAGATAGTGAGATGCTGTGAAGGCTGTCACATTCCGTCTCCCATTTCTTTCCCTTTAGTTACACAAATAACAAGAATTTCAATGCTGTCAGTCTGGGATTATGTGAACCCTTGAACATAACCAAGATTTTTTTCAGAGTGGCTGAGACCAGCATTGAGTAATGCAAGCTCCAAAGCACTGGTTTTTTTTCCTATCTTCAGCAATGAGTGTATCGACCTAATTTGAAAGCAGCTGTGAATAAAGTTGGAGTCCCTGAAGGACTCTGCCATAGAGCTGTGCCTACCCCCTTGGGGTCTGGCTGGAGGGATTGCATTGCCTTGCACTTGTGCTCCTGTCCCACTCACCTGGGATACACACTTGGAAGATTGGGTTTGTACCTGTAAGCAAACAAGTGACAGCCCAATGTGAGTGCCAGTTCCAAAAATAACCTGCCCATAGAGATTGGTGTGAGTCTTGTCTAAAGACTGAAAAGGAAAATCCTAAGTGCAGTTTCACTGATCAGAGGAAGAATTTTTCCTTTTCAGCCAGATGAGGGTTTTGTTTCCAAGATGCTRTCTTTTTCTGGAGGCTGCTGCATAAAGGAAAAAGCTAAATACTTCAGAGGAAAATCCACATAAATAGTTAAGCTGACAGTATAAGTTCTCTCTTTACTACAATATATAGTGTCCTCTTTTAATTAAAGTACCATACTTACCTTACATAATCTTCTAATTATATATTTCTGGCTAAAATTCCTGGGATTTTTATCTCCACTCTCAAATTAGCATTGTGATACATTATACTCAATAAGAAAAAAGCTACTGAATTAAGAAGGAAAGTTTKGTGATTTCTGAAATATGTATTTAGCAGAGCAATGAATTTTGAATTAATGCCTRTTAGAAAGTGCTTAGATAATTTTGCCTTTGAAGACACTCTTTTACTGAAGTCTTGTAAAGCAAGCTCATTGTACTTTTGAATATATGTAATGTTTTTAAGTAATTTCTCCTTTCTTTTTGAGATGRTTCTCAGATCTCAAGTGCATACAAAAACAATGTTAACCCACAAAATTACCTGGGTAGTTTTGTTTGGTAAAATGTGTCTGGTTACATTATTGCCCCCCATCAATACAAGCTTWATTTTCAGTTGAAATCAAGACTCTGAAAAGTAAAGGCTTTGCATTTTTGTAGCCTTTGAAGGATGCAGAGGACCAGACAAGTCATCTAACTGTGTCCTATTTGGTGATGGGAAACATCACTGAAGATATGGTGTGCTACAGAGTTTTAGTCCTTATACTCCTGTATAAACTATAATTGTTGCATATATGAAAAGTAATTAAAAACTTATTATGTTTTGAAATTACATTCCTCTGGGGGAAAACCCCCCACCCCTTGTTTTGTATATTCTCCAGATATTCTTCTGTCCCTGACACACACTTTTTAAAGAGCATKTACTACAATAGAATCTTCAGGCATTTATTTATCTAAATGGTAAACAAAAACATTCCAAAGAGACTTTCAAAAACTGAAGAAAATCTGAAAGCATTTTGAGGTAAATCTTTAGCTAGATATAACTGACATTTCTGTCTAACTAGGGAACCTCTGCTAAATTCCATAAGGCAATTCGGCACAGTTCCGTAAATGGTACAAAGGACTAACTTCTATTTGCAGTGATTTTGCTTTCCTTCTCCCAGGTAACAGTAGAATGTGTTTCTTCTTTGGTATTCAACCTTCATTGATGCATTATTTTGTTTAAATATTCAGGAATATCATAACACAATTGCCAAACCTGTAGTTTCAATCATGTTACTACAGATGATGTGATACCTTTTTTTATGTTTGAAAACTGTCACAAAGTCTGCAGACAGGACCAATTATGTAGATAGACCTTAAATATTGGGTTTTGGCTAGGTTTTTGGGGGTTTTTCAGTTTGTTTATTTAGGGGGTTTTTGTTATTGYTTTGTTTTAGGTTTTYTTTGCTTGTTGTCTTAAGTGCTGTGTGGCCAGACAGAGTGTGAGTAAAGGCAGAGATTGATGAAGAACTTCGAAAAACCAATATTGGAAAAAAATTCTCTTTTTTGCAACAGGAATTAAATTCTTTTGTGACTAGTATTAGCCAAATTAARTAGGCAATGACTGACCCACCATAAAACCATCCCAGAAGTGTTACATTAATTCTTTTTATGSCAGCATAAAAATGAACGTTAACAATAAAAGTTTCCAAATCAAAGCTTTTAAAGCTTTCAGAAAGAAAGACAGAAAGAATTAGTCAACAAGTTCTTGGTTTAAGACAAACTAAATAAATCATAGTCAAAAAAATAATCTCTAGGAAAATGCTTTGTTTTGAGCACATTTAGTTCTAAAAATAAAACTGCAGGAGCCTGTAAACACAGAAAACAAAATTTATAGTTGAAAAGAGGACTCAAATTACAATTTCTTTGATATTACTTAATTTGTGCCTGATGGCATTTGACAAAACCAAAAAAAAGAATTAATAAAATATCTGTATCACCGATATTTTTTTTTTTTTTGATTACTAATGGGACCAAAATTCCTTTGTGTGAGCAAATTTTTAAAACAGTCTGAAGAAATGAGCTTTCTCCACTTTGTTTGTTTGTTTGTTTCAAGTAATTAACATGCCTGGATAAAAACATGTYTTAACTCCTATCAGAGTCTTGTAAAAGGAGAATTATTATGTTCCCTTTCTCGGGTTTTCTTTATTGTTATTAATATGGATTAAAATAGTAGGGAAAAATAATAAATATGATACTCCAGAATTCAGGTATACATTAAATTCTGGCTACTAATCTTAAAAAAGAAATAGTTGCTAGAAATGGATCAGATACACTGGGCTTCCATATGAAAACTACATTTCTTTCACTTGACAAAAAGACATTTGCAGGAATGTGGGAGACTTTGATTTGTAAAGACATAGTTAATAGGAATAAATAAGCCCTTCCTCTCAGAAAAATAGCGACAACCAAAAAAATGTCCTGGAATAAATATGGGAGCTCCAAAGGGAGTATTTTCACAGAAGGGAGAATTTCTGGAACTGGTTATTCCTGGAATTTATTAAGTACAATTTGTATCTAGGTTGAAGAACCTATCAGGAAAGTGAAATGGAGCAGGATCTTTGCTTCAACAACCAATGTATAATCTCTCAGGCAGGGAGGTCTGAATAAGTGGGTTGGAAATACTAAAATATTTAGCTGTTTCAGCAGCTTTATAGGGTGCACAGTGGCTCTGCTCAAAAACTGAGCAGCTCTGTAAGCAGCAGCACCTTGTGAGAGCCAGGGCAGAGGTGTTTTGGCCTGAGGATCTCATGTCTGTGCATGCAAGCACAAGTGATTTCTTTGCAGCACTGCTGTGCAATTCCAGTAACTCTGTATGGCAGCCAAGGTGGCTGTTCCCCTCAGGGGATCAGAGGAGGGAGGATTTCAGCCATTTCCTGTCACTTTGCAAAGCATCATTTTGGACTGTCTTGCTAATAAATGAAGTGTAGCTTAGGGCACAGAGACTTACCTTTCAGATACAATTTCAGTCTGAAAACTTTGGGGATCTGATTTTACTTGTGTATTCAGGTTTGTAATGTGATTATCAGTATTATCAGTGATTTTTGGCCATGGAATAGTTCTGGTTATTACTAAGAGGTTGGTGGAATGGACTTACACATTCAAGACTTTTTTCAATTTTCCTCTCTAATAATAAGAAATTTAGTAGACTGTAATGATTAAGAGAGAAAGGATTTTWAAATTTTTAAATTTTTTAAACTGAGATTAAATGAAAAGTTTTCTGAGATTATACAGTAGACTGCTGAAAAAAGTACTCACAACCTCTAATCTAGGTCACTGTTTATATAGCTGAGGAAGGTAATTGTCTTGTGAACAGAAAGCTGAGCCAAATATTGTTCTGTTTTGGAAGGGATCCAGTTTTCAAGATCTTATAGTCCAGTTSATCTGCTATGATCAGGGATATCCATCACTAGGCCAAATTCCTATCCAGATTGAGTTTGAACACTTCCACAGATGGAGTATCCACAACTGCTCTGAACAACCTGTGTCAATGTTTACCACTATCATATAAAAATATCTTCCTTATACTAAAGCTACTCAAATGGTCTCAAATCTCTTTCAATTTAAAACTGTTTCCTGTCCCTAAGGGACTTAGAAAAAATGTCTTTCAGACTACTTTGTAAATATTGGAAGGCTGCAATGAGGCCTCCTGGAGWGCTCTCTTCTGTAGGCCAGAAACATTAATATTCTGAATCTTCCTTCATGTTTCAGCCCTCTGGTCATTCATGAATGATCATTTACATGGTTCTCTTCTGGACCTGCACTAGCACGTCCGTGTCCTTCCTGTGGTGGGACCCCAGAGCTGGATGCAGGGTTCCAGGTAGGGTCTCAGCAGAGCAGAGGAGCAGAATACCCTCTCTCCCCTGCTGCCCACACTGCTTTGGATGCAGCCCAGGACACGTTTGGCTCTCTGGGCTGGGAGCGCCCATGTCCACATTTTCATCCATTGCCACTCCCAAGTCACTCTTGGCAGGGCCRCTGCTGGTCCCTTCATCCCCCAGACCAAACTGATACTGGGGATTGCCCTGACCCAGGTGCAGGACTTGGCACTTGCTCTCTTCGAACCTCAAGAGGTTCTGCACAGGCCCCCTCTCAAACCTGTCAGGGTCCCTCTGAATGGTATTCCTTCGCACCCTCAAATCCAATTTGTGTAGCCTGCAAGCTTCCTGAGACTGTACTTAATTCCATTATGTATGGAGGAAGATGTTCATGGCATAGTTGCCGGTATTGATCCTTGAGGGGCATCCTTTGTTGCTGGTTTCCACCTGGACATTGAGACACTGACTATAAAAGTTTTTGGGTATGGCTCAATTTCTTACCCAGTTAAACATCTATCCATCCATCCAAYCATCCATCCAACCCATATCTGTCCCATTTAGTGGCAGCAATGTTTTGGAGAACCAAACCAAAGGCCTTATAGGTAAATGACAACTGTAGTTCTTTCCTTGTCCACTGTTCAGTCATTCCATCACAGAAAGCCACTGGGTGAATTAGCATGGCATGCTTTGGTCTGTGAAGTCACKTTGGTTGTGTCATCTCCCGGTATCCCATATGCTTCAACATATGGAGAGCATAATTTCTTCTAGGAGAAACGGTGCCTTACAAGGCACAAGAGATGAGGCCAACTCGTCAGTCATTCCCAGGATTCTTCTTTTAATCCTTTTATTAATTACTTATAATTATGTCAGGATGAATTTTAGGTTTACTTCTTTTATGAGAGGTTTTCCCCCATTCTTTATTCAGAAATTTAAATGTGATTTGCATAATAAGGGAATAAAAAATTATATGGCTTGCCTTAACTAATTCTGACATTTCTTAGGTGTAAGGTACTAGCTTGTTTTCCATTATTTTGTGAAACTGAATRCGAAAAAAATCTAAGGAAAATCCTTGACAGAAGAAAGAATTTTCRGACAAGAATACTGCACATATATCCATATATAATACATATATTTGTTGGATAATACATATCCAACAAATTCCTGTGACACACACAGTAACATCTACTTAACATTCAAGTTACCAATTATGTAAGACACTATCTCATTGACAAGTGTTCTTTCCATGAAGATCCATGAAGMTGGTCCATGGATCTCGATTTTCTTGTCAAGTTCTTAAATCACAGAGGAGGACACCTGCAGCCAYTAACTCCACTGAACAGTGCACAGTGCAGTGTGTCTTCACGTGTGCAGACACAGCTGACCTGAGTTGCCAGTGTCACACACCACAACACTTGTTTAATGACAGTGAGTATTTCCTCAGGAAATGTATTCTTGTAGGAACACAATGTTAATTTTTGATAGTTACTCTATCATGCAAACACAGTGATTTTAGGGTTGCAATTTRCTGCTTTATAAATGAGTTGGTGCAAGACCTCTAATTAGAGGAAGACTCACATCTGCTTTTCTGTACAGCTAGAATCATTAATAAYGGCAGAAATATTCCTGCCTTACAAGCATTGATGGTTTTTATGTTTCTYTTTATTAAGAGAAAATTTCTAGAAAGAACTAGATTCTACCTCTATACTCTGTGCTGCTCTTAATGTAAATTGCAGGAGATGTGCAGGATATATTCTTTTTGATCCTCTGTATTCTCTTTCATAATTTTTTTCAAATGAAGACAAGATGAATACTACCTTTAAGAAAAAAAAGGAACAAATTGCTTTTATGTGCATTTTTGAACAGAGGTCTTACTAATGTTTTATGAAACTTTTTTATTCTAACAGAAGCAATTGTTAATGAATTCAGGTCAATTATCTTTTTTTTTAAATAGCAATAATTTATTTTTAAATTACATTATTCATTTCTTTCAAAGCCCCCTTCTCCTGAGCAAGATGTCAAGACATTTAGAAAACAGACACTACCTGCATTTTCAGTGAATGGGTATTTTCTTGCAAAACCAATTGTTTATGAAATGTCTTGCTGGCTTTGGTTATACRGATTCATGACACTGTATCATTTAAAGCATGCAAGCCTTTCCTAATAAGAAGTTCATAAATACAAAAACCAACAGTAAACTCAAATATTTTTGTTTGGTTGGGTTTTGTTTTTCTTTTAATTCCCCCTACATGAATCTTACTGTTAGAAATTATCAGCAATTGTTGGCAAATTATGTACGTGCTAACTGAACACAAATGATCCACCCAGTTCCAATGGTTGTAAACAGGTGCTAGTGGACACTGTTTTGGAAAAACAGCATAAAAACTATAAAAAACAGAAAGGTAAAATTTACCTAGAACAAGTTCAAAGATTATAATTCTCTTATTTATAAGTAAGACTCTTGAGCTTAAGACAGGCAAAGTAGAATCAATTATACCCTTCAGCCTAAAGAAATTTTTATGGAATATTTTTATTTAATTAACTACCAGCTTCCCACAAGGCATTAAAACTCATTGATATTTAGATATAGATGATGTAAAAGTGGTTCTCTGGCTCTTTTGTTAGTACTCCTGCCATATAAATAGCTTTAATAGGATTTTGCACACTAAAAATAAATTTTCATATTAAACAAAGTCAATTTTACTGTCTCCCTATACCTTCCTAAGGGGAAGCAGATATATGAATAAATAATCCATCTTTAGTAGTAATGGGATGAATAAACACACTCTYTTAAATATAGCCTCAGAAAGAGTACTTAGCTGGTTAAATTTTGGAAGGGCACATAATACTTTCAGCTAAACTTGGTGACAATGTGAGCTGGGGTTGTCAATCCATTTGATACTCTGGTGAGCTTAGTAAAAAAAATGTGAGAAAGTTCATAGGTGGACAGCAGCAGATAAAGACTATCATAGATACAAAATACAAGGACCAACTCAGTCCTTGCACTGCCATGTAAAAAGCAATGCAATAAGAAACAAGAAACTATATTGACATCTCATTTTAATCCTTGTTAGAGCATTTCTTAAGGCTGTTTAAGTTGGTTTTGTTGTTTGGGTTTTGGTGGGGTTTTTTGTTTGTTTTGTTTCGTTGGTTGGTTGGGCTCTTGGTTTGGTTTGGTTTGTTTTTTGTTTTCTTTTATCAATAAACATTACCCCCATAACATATTCAGAGAAATTGTAGCAATTCTTTGCTGAAAAAATGACATTTCTCATGTAAAAGGTTTTCAAATGTTTAGTATATTTTCTCTTTTCATAATTTCTTTTATATATATCCTCAATATTTCATAATAGAAAATTATGATTTATATCACTTTCCTAAGGGATCTTAAAAATAAACAAAAGAAGCAGATTTTCAGTTGCAGCAGACATTCAGGAGAAACTCTGAAAGGTGTGTCATAATTTCACTCCAGACAGCAATTAACCACCTCAGAGCCAATTTCTCACTTCCCTCCAGTCAGATGGGGAAGAGAATTGAAAGAGTAAAAGTGAGAAAACTCCTGGACTGAAGATAAAACAGCTTAATAAATGAAATAATAATGACAAAAATAATAATCAAAAATGTAGTGAAAGGGAAAATAACAGTAAGAGAGAAAAATAAAGCCCAAGAAAAATAAAGGGGCACAAGTAAAAAACAGCCGCTCACCACCAAGCAGCAGATGCCCAGCCACTTCCTGAGCAGCAGCCCCTGACCAGTTTTCCCTAGAGTTTCTGTGTTGAGCATGATGCCATGTGGCCATTGGAGTCAGCTGTCCTGGTGTGCTCCCTCCCAGCTTCTTGTGCACCAGAGACCCCATTTTCAGCAGAGCAGCAGAAGAAGCTGAAAAGTCCTTGACTTTTTTAAGTCTAAGCACTGCTCAGCAACTGAACCAACTGTGTGCTATCAACATTATTGTCATCCTAAACACAAAACAYAGCACAGCACCTGCTGTGCAGGAAAACTACAAAACAGGATGGAAGGCACATTGACTTGTTTCATTTATTTGTTTTCCATTTTCAATTCCGTTCTGTTTCCACACTCCACAGCAAACAGCTCCTCCCCATCCCAAAGTCTGACCATGAAATGTTATGATAGAGGCATAAGTGGAACACACTAATTTACTTTAATTGCTCAGAATGGAATAAGATGATCCTTCATTAAAACAGACTCTGACTGCTGTATATTGCATAACTTACTGTTAGGAAAAATGTATAAAATACTAAATACAGTGAGAAACAATTATGGCTGTTAGACATGAAGAAGGTATAAGTCTTTGTTTAATATATCCTCTATTTTTTTCTTTTTTGTGTTCTTCAGCTGTCACTAAATATGAACCACATAACTTCCTAGTCTTGTTACATTTAAAGAAAATAAACTCTTGTTGCTAGCAGGCTTTTGGTCTAGAGTGGAGTAGTATGAGATAGGAAGCTAATATAAAACAACTAAACACAATCTAATAGAATTAACATCCTGATACTAATCATCATCTGAGAACCAAAGATAATTTTGCTGTTGCTTCCTTATTTTTTTTTTTTTGATGAGCTCACATGTGGAAGTTATGTGKTGGGAGAAGTCAGTTCAGATTAAAAGGTAAACAATTGCGTGCATTAACTGACAGACTTGGTTATATTCAAGGTTCATGTCAAAAAGYATAAGTGGTTCTCTTGTCTTCACTTTAAACATTATATAAAACATTGTTGTTAACTCAAGTCCCAATCCACTGTGATGTTTCTTCTCGTTTTTGTGAGTTTTTAATTAAACATGGWTAAGATCTTATTAAAAGAATTGTCTCATTCTATTTATTTTTATCTTTCTCATGGTATAGTCTGGGTTAATTCATTAATTCAAAATAAGTGAAAGAGAAARAAAATTAAATGCACTGCTGAGCAAGACAAAAATTTTGCATAGCAGCTTTTACCAAATTCAATGGACTTAAATTTCTTGGTTAGTAGGGAGCTCACATGGTTTCTGGGATTAATTCCCAAATGAAATGTTTTAGCAATACTTGGAGGAAAGCAACAGTGAACTGGGAGAGGTGGGGATTACATTTGATTTTGTTTTGCAAGTTTTAAGGTCAGAAAATAACTGGTCTGACTCAGACAGAAGAAAAAGAAATCTTCATTTCCATGCAAATAAAATTTTACRTCTAGTATTGAACCTGTTTTACCTCTAGTATTGTAAAGAAACCTATAGACACCTATATTGACCTAATGTAATTGTTAAAAAAATCCTGTATGTGAACTCCTGTTATTAAATACATTGAACATCATTTTCATGACAAGATTAGCTTAACAAAGGTAAAACAGGTATCTAATGCCATTATAGGTTTCACATGATATTCATACTTTCTATAAATGTTCCAATAGTTAGATTTTGATGGATTTGTTTCACACAGTTTAATTACATCTTTTATTTTAATGTTACACAGGTATCCARTGTTTTATTGTCTCTCTCTCCCAAATAGGTGTTGGACCAGGTGTTCATATTTCCACTGATTTGGATTGCATCAATCTCTACTTCTTAAATTTTCCTTTTCTCACTGAATTTTATTTTCTATTTTTGTAGTCTTTCATTMTTTTGTCTATTTTATTTCATAAATAATTCAAAGCTTTTCTTTAGGATTGCTCCTTCTTTCTTTGGACATTCAATTTAGGTCAGCAAGTGATYTTTCTGCAGTGTATTTTAAAGCAAAAGAATGTAAAAGTTTTCTTTGAAATCCAGCTCCTGATGCCATTGAAGGAAATAATAATATCAAGGTATTATATATATTATGAATAGGAGTGGGTCTTTATGCACCAAAARCCAATGTCTGTCTCTGAATTTCAGTGTCTGAACAGCACTGAAGTTCCTAAAACAAACATCTAGGATTAGGATAAACTTCCTTAAATTTCACCCTTAACACTAGWCAGAAAGGCAGTTCTTTTGACTCACCTCAGTTGTGTTGAGGCCAATATCCATGCTTTCTGTAAGACAAATTTAGGCCTCAGCAATATTTTAACTGGAAAAACATAAGAGGTTTTCTTCCCTGAACATCATAATATACAGATTCTGGGTTGCTGTTTTCACACAAGGGGCAAATATTTATGGGGCAGTAGCACACAAAAATGTTGGGAATCGGTAATCCTTCACAGAACACAAAAAGCCAGGAATGAATAATCCTTCAGCTTTRCTGGCCAAGCTGAGTCAAAAATTCATTAGTAGGTTTGTAAGAAAATTTACTTGAAATATGTCGATATTATCAAGTTGTGAGTTGGAAAATTTGACTCCTTACTRGAGGTGAAGGAAAACAATAGCTTGTAAAGGCCTAGCTGTATTAAAAATTATATGKGTAAATAAAGTATAGTAGGTTTTGGTGACGTGGTAACTTTGTTTTATGCCTGGGCTGACAGATACTACTGTGCTGTGTTTAGGCTGTAGTAATACCTTGTCACATCACATCTGCTSTTTGTGATGCTGAAGAAGCATGCAGCAGAGACTATCCAAGCTAACTCTCTAGCCTATTTCACTTATGGTTCTCCTGTTTTAATAAAACCAGAAATATGGAGAAATTGCTCATTTTTACTTCACAAAATCTCTTAGGTGTCCATTTTCTATTTATCAAATATTATTTTAATTTTTCAGGGCTAGAAGCAGTACACCTTTTTTTCTGTATTTTTTTGGCTGTTAACATGTAAAAATACATGTTTTTATCAGCGGTATGCAAAGCAACGTCAGTGAAAACACTACATATTTAGAAATTATAAATAGACAACAACTTATTCCACTTACAGAGCCAGGTTAAAGTTGCAGCATACTTCCCCTCACAAGCTCCTAAGGATTTTTCCTCCCCATCTGATATATTTATTGTGAGGCTAAATTACCACCTGGGACTTTCCCCCCTTTTCCTGTTTTCTCCTGAGCAGATCCTTAGAGAAAGAATGTGCTGCTATTTTATTGTAACTTACTGACAGTAATTTTCTGAGTTGCATTGTTTGAAACATTTTATTTGCCTTCTTAATATAGATCTAGAGAGAACAATTCAAAAGTCCCAGAAAGACAAGAGATATAAAGGAAAATGAGATCTATTCCTTTGGGAATTGCAGTGTGAAGCATGCAAGAATATGCAGTAACATCACGAGCATGCCTTCTAAAATTTGTGTTATTTTGTTGGGGAGGTGGGGGGATGGAGGCAAACACCAAAAATTCCAAGTGTTTCATTTCACTTGGTAGCATCCTAGGTTAAAGACCAGAAGGACAAGGCAGGAATCAAAATATTTTAGCAAATTGCTAATTCACTTTTGTGACAGCGGGAAAAGGTGTATCTAAATGACCATCAGCCTGAAATCTAGGAATGCATGGATGTCTTTGCTGTGCTATTCTTCCCCATCAATTCACTCTTCTTTGGGGATCTGTGAGTAGACATCAGTCAGGCAGTTTGTGTGCTTCCCCATTGAGCAGGCTACTTAATGAACTCTCACTACCTTCTTCCCAGGCATAAATGGAGCACCAAGTACCACCTCAGTGAAAATAAGAGCTATGTGGGCCCTTCAAAACCTCTGTATTGTCTGTCTCTATACCAGAATACAAATCTCCTTTGAAGACTTTGTATACTTCTTTTACCTCAACGTGGAAGATGTAGGGAATAGCTAATGTACTGCTTACAGATGATTATAATTTTTCTGTGCTTTTGGATTATGCAGACCRTCCTTGATGACACCCATAAAATGGCAAAAGTCTTATTTAAGAGTTTGAAATAAATATCCTTGTTGTTAATAGATTATTTCATAAATGTTAGTTGGCTTTATTAAACAAATTGTACCACACACAGATGCCATACCGGGCACAGTCACATCATTTTCATGGTAAAAGTTTACTTACAGGATCTGTAAATACCACTGCTAAAGTCAGGTTTGAACATGCAGATACAAGCAGGTTTTCTTGCACAATATAAATTACTTGAACTATTTATATATAGAACTATATATCTAACAGGAATATCCTTGAGGGGAATGGGCAATTCACATTTTTTTCTGAGAATGGTAGCTCRGACATCCTTTATTTATATTCGGTGTCTTTACTTGCAAAGCTCTGAAAAATTTTGTTGAAGTTGCCAAAGGGGTTAATTAAAATATTTGGTCTATTTAATTTCATGTAAATTTCATCATCTCAAGTTTTAGATTTAAGTGAAACCAGAAAAAGCTCTGTTTGTTCATGTCTTTGCTCTGAGGCCATCAGGGCCTGTTTGAGTTTCTTCAGGTTTGGCTAAGGGTCATCTCCAAGTTGACTCAGTCAAGTTGAAGATCAGTGAACTCAGGTAAAGAAGGGCAGAGTGCTGCTTACACACAACTCAGAATTGCAACGAGAGTTATCAGTGCTGCTCCTGAAAAAAGGGAAATTATTTTTCCCACCATCCTGACACATATATACCTTGTTCCTTAAAGTAGTGTAGCCAGTGTATTAAAACTGGTATCTTGGTCTTAAGATTTGAGCAGCTGCTGTTCACTCCCTCTTTACAGCTACTGAACACCACTAGAATAGAAGCAGTTACTTCTATGCAGCCATGAATCTTTTAATGTTTGAATTGCCTTTGAAACTTGAAAAGGAAGAAACAGATCTCAGAGAATTTTTTCTTAACTATTTGTTAGGTAAAGCCTGTTAGCAGTACCAAAATATTCAGCAATTTTGTTAAAAAGCCTCATATTCTTTAGGCGACAGGTTTTCTTATTTTTACCTCTTAGGTTGTCACCATTCCATGCAGAGAAACAGTGCATTATTTCTTCTTGAGATCTCTTGCAAATGAAGCAGATATAAATATAGACCTGAAACATATCTGAAAGGAAAAGGCAAAGAAAAAAAAGAAGAAAAACAAAAGTAGCATCAATTTATCTTCTGTCTCAAAAACAAGTATGCAGTTTATTCACAATAAGAGCATCTGATGTGTTTATCCTTGTTTGTCTAACAAGTTTAGTTAGCTACTGATGGAAAATTGCTGTAATTAAAAGGTACACTAAAAATAGACATTGCATAAATTATTTAACGAGAATAAACTTTGATAATGAAATACTTTGTCCACACAACTTTTAATATTTTCTTGTAAATAATACCACAAAACAGGACATCATTGAAAATAAAAGAAAAAATACACTTATGTTCTAAGGGCTTTACCCTTCCTCTAGAACCTTGCACTGAACTGCAGGTCAACACATCTGGCAGGGAAGAACACACTGTATCTGAGTGCACAACCTGTAGAAGACAGATGATAATATATATTGGATTGTTCTGCTATAAAATGTGCAAAAATGGCATAAAGTATTCAAAGGAAGTATCTGACACTCAAGATGATGTTGTTACTAAGCCTGGCAGTATTGGATCCTTTGCATTATTGACTTTGATTATGCCTTACTAATGACTTTTCCATCTCATTGGCAATAGCTTCATTTCCTTTCCTATACCTTTCTATTGAGTCATTCAGAAAAACWCATATTCCAGAGCTGAGAAATGGAAATTACTCTTCCTATCTTAAGAAGTCATAAATATCATATCCTCAAAAGAGATGTTCAGAAAATTGAGAATTATTTAATCCTTCTGCACTTGCTGAGAGGAACCATGCARTTCTGTTCTCCGAGGTCACAGGATCATTAGCTCGGCTGTCTCAGACACAGAGGAGTGAAGTGGGTAATCCACAGTTACCTGGAACTACTTTTTCATTACTTTTTTGGTGAAAGACAATTATTGCATCCTAGAATCATAGAATGATTTGGATTGGAAGGGATCTTAAAGACCATCCAGTTCCAACTCCCCTTTCACTTGACCAGATCACTCAAAGCCTCAAAGCCTCATTCAGCCTATCCCTGAATTGGATGATCTGGGGATGGGGCTGTTGGATCCACCCTGACAACACAGAAGAGTAATGATGTTAGCCCCCAGCTGCTCCTCATAGGACATCCCATTCAGCTCATTCTCCAGCCTTGCTGACCTCCTTTAGATGCATTTGAGTGCCTCCAAATTCTTATTACATTGTGGGGCCCAGAACAGCACACAGTACTCATGGTGAGACAGCACCAATTCTATTCACGTAATAGATGAAAAAATTGCTACATCTGAGGTTACTACCCTATGCCTTTTTTTGGTAATGTAAGATTTCCATCTGCACACTTCTGCTGACCTTGGGTTTTATTAAGTGTTAGCCACTTTTCAGGAATTTTCAATAGACAAATGTCAGTCTTACAAAGAAAAGGAACATGATGATTTGATGACAAAGGCATTTTATCACAGGAGTACAGAATATGAATTGGCAGAGAATCATCAAGATCATGAAGTACAACTCCTGGCCCTACACAGCACATCCCCAACAATCACACACCATGTACCTGAGAGCATTGTCCAAATGCTTCTTGAGCCCTGCAAGGATTGGTGCTGCGACCATTTCCCCCGGGAGCCTGTTCCAGTGCCCAAACACCCTCTGGGTGAAGGATCTTTCCCTGACGTCTGATCCTCCCCTGACTCAGTTTCAGGCCATTGCCTCAAGTCCTATCATTGGTCACCAGAGTGAAGATATCAGTGCCTTGCCTCTGCCCCTCATGAGGAAGTTGCAACTGCAGTGAGGTTCTCTCCTCAGTCCCCCTCTCCAGGCTGAACAGACCGAGTGACCACAGCCATTCCTCATAYGGCTTCTCCTCAAGGCCCTTCACCATCTTGGTTGCCCTCCTTTGGACACTCTCTAGTGACTTTTTTATGTCTTTCTTCTATTGTGGCACCTAAAACTTCCCCCAGCACTTGAGGTGAGGCTGCTCCAGTGGAGAGCAGAGAAGGACAATCCCCTCCCTTGCCTGGCACTGCTGACTTATGTTCAACTTGTCACTGACCAGGACCCCCAGGTCACCTTCCGCAGGATAGGTCAAGAATATGAAGCTGGTTGTAATTGATCAGAATACAGTTCCTCCTTGCTCAAAGTCCAGCTCTGTCAATGCACAAAACCAGATACTTAAGATATGGTTCTGGCATACACAACTCAAGATTGCTGAAAACATAGCTGAGAAAAAACAGCCCACCCCTGCAGAAATGCTTCTAGGAGAACAATGTCATTTATTCTAGACAGGAAAGGTAATAAGGGTGTTCACCTTGGCAGTTCAGGACAGAATTATGGAATCACCGCACCAAGAAACTTGGGAGGGGAGCCTGAGAAAGATGAAATAAAAATTAATTGTTTCCACCATTCAAATTATTCAGGGAGCATGTAGAGTTACACAAAGGCAATAACAAGCTTGTAAACAGTAGAGGAAGGTAAGGTGCATGGAGATTTTTTATTCCAGGGAAGTGAGCTCTCCAAAGTAGTGCAGTACTGTGAAGGTGACTGAGGCCTAAAGCCTTGTAATTCAGAAAAGATTTCCTGGAGCATGGCTTAAACAGGTTTTGAGATTCTCAGTGTGCACATAACACATGAAGACAGCAGCCAAATTTGCCACTGTGTTGCTAAATCAACAACAGTTGAATCACAGCAGGATCAGGAATGCATCTGTAATGCAGTACTGGCAGCACAAAGGTGCAGAAACGGGCTGGTATAGTCTAACTTTGTGCTTCCCATGGAAAGGTCTATTCATAGGGAAGAAAATCTTGACCAAAAAAGATAATATTACTTATACTTTATGGGACTGGAAATACAGGGGCATGTAGCATTGCAAGGCAATAGGGCCTTTTGAAACCACCCAGGACTGTGTGAGGAGATAATCATTAAGTGAAAGAATAGTTGCTATGGACTTATATCAGCAATAAAAGGAAATATGCTGGTGAAGTGGACACATAAATAGCACCTTCAAATTCCAAGCAGAATGCACAACATAGCATGTGGGACTGCCAAAATGGATTCAACTCTGCCCTGCTGCTGTTATGAAAGAAAAGTGTTCACAAGAATGGGGAGGAAGCTCTGTATTTTCACCCATTACTCTTTTCAACCATTGTGGTTGGTGAGTAAGAAATGGCAAGCACACCTTTTCTATGGAAATACACCATTAGACTAATATACATTTCATTAGGAAATAAAAAAAAAAAAAAGAGAAAATAAATTCTTCAGACAGTAGACTGAACTATGAGAGTGTATCAGAATTTGATTTTCCAGATTTCATACTATTTAGTATTGAAATTATTTTGTTATAAAATGAACACATTCCTGGTGAAGTGGCTATTTAATTACATTCTTAAAATGGAAGAACACTAACAGGAAAAATTGAAAAACTATGTCTATAATGTGATTGTTCTAACATGTTAGTGTCAAATTAGTCAAAAGATTAGATCCTAATCTTGATTATGTTGGCTATTCTGACGCCAGAATTTTTCCTTTTTTTTTCATGAATAAAAATCCTAATAGCTTTGTTTCATTTCAGAAAAGAAAGTGCTTCAAACTAGAGCTTTTTATAAAATCACATTCTTCAGAACTAGCTATTCTTTCTAAGGCTTTGCATTGATTCAAAGCTGCTGAATAGCACCTGCAAAAGAAGTTGCTACCTATTACTAACAATTGAGAATGCACTACTTGATTTACCCAGGGAGCTGTAGTGACAGAAAAGTGGCAATCTGCTCCATTTGATAAAAGGTCCCCTAAAGACTCAGTGAGAGAGTGTGAATATACTTGAAAGGAATTTTTTTTGCTCTTTAGAATAAAATCATCACATAGGTAGGTTTGATCTTGAGTTTCAGAAAGCATCATGAGAAAGCCATTGCTGGAAGCATCCAGCTGACCAAAATGCCTGTTATGAACTATCAGAGCTGTCAGCTGAAAATGAGACCTTATGCCTCAAATCACCAGAAAAGTTGCAATATAATGACCAAAATCACATTCTGGCTTACTACAGAAATGCCAAACTCTTCCAGAAACCTGAGATAAACTTTCATGAGAGATTGTACATAAAAAAAAAAAAAAAAAAAAAAAAAAAAAAAAAAAAAAAAAAAAAAAAACCTGAGATGACAGATAAAGGCAGCGTAGATGGAGGAAGTATCCTATATGTCAAAAAGCATTTCAGTAGTTCTAATGCTTTGACAGGATCTTAGATAACAAATTAGACCATAAAAGTTAGGTTCTGTCTTATATACCTAAAGAAGAGATAAAATGATACTAAAATAAGGAAATTAAAAAAATTGAGATAAGCAAAGCAGTGTAGCAACCCAATACAAAACAGAAGAAAAGGTCTGAATCCATGATAACAAATAGGTTTGGCTTGTCATCTGAAAAACATATAACTATGTGGCAAAAAATCCAAAGTGTACTAAAACACAGAATGCATTCTACTACCATCTGGATTAAGAACATTGAGAAAAGTTACAAAAGTGAACATATGGTGATGTAGCCAGACAGTTTTAGCTGCTCTGAGAACCTTCATCATCTGTTGGTCTTTCTTATAAAAGCTAGAAGAAAACTAAGCAGTATAGAAAATATARCACTGCAAAGAACAGAACTTAATCAAAATAAACTCAAATTTCTTAGCAATTGTGGTGACATAAATGCAGGTAAATTTCTTAAAGATCATGTATTGTAGGATGACCAGAATTTACAAACTACAGCAAAAAGACAATAACACTTACGTCCCTGACCGTGAAAATAAATTCCAAAAGGAAGACTAGAAAAGCAAAAAAAAGTATAAATAAAACATTCATCAGTCTATCAAAAATTTGAAGATGGCATCCAGCAGCCAGTTACTCAAACCATAAAGTGTGGTAAACAGCTTCTCTCAGTAGATCACAACATTGCACCTGGACAAAGAGCTCTTCATTTCTTTGTATGTGGTAAGCAAAATAAAGTAATTGTCAGCCATTAGAGGCCATGTAAATAAACTGATAATTCTAATCATGTGCATTTATCTTCTAAAAATAATTCCACTGTATCCATATCTGGGTTTCAACCTACAACATCAGGTACAGGAAGGAGATTTTTAAAATATTCCCTAATGCTGCTTTTTACCTCCACTGAAAATTTTTCATTATTTTACTTTTCAGTAAATCATCATAATGTAATGTCCTATTGACAATATTTTATTGCCCAAAGTGAATTAGGAGAAAATAGTCTTCAACTTTAACCACAAGGTGAATAGGGTAATAGGAAAGTTAAACAAATTCAGCAAATTATTTGAGGCTTTAAGAAATACAGAATTTGTGCTGAAAGAGCCTGCAAGCACATTTCCTTCCATTGTATGCCTGGGACTTTCTAGGGACTACTTCTAATAACTAATAATTTTTATAAATAACTTATATAAAAAAGGAGGCAGAATTTTTTTTTTCAGAAAGATCACACGCACAAAGCAACTGAAAGTGATTTTAATTAACTACAATGGGTTCTACCTATTCAGCATTGCTTCATTGTCATTTTGCTGTACATTAAAGGAGTAGCTTTGCATTGACTCTGGTCACACGTCCACAGGAAAAGCAAACTGTTTCCTTTTTGGTCCTGGAAGCAACTGAGCTCCACCATCCCTGTCAGGTAACACAAAGTGTGGGGCAGCTTTGCAAAGAATTACTAGCTGGTATCAGAGGACATGCTGTCAGGAGAAGCTGGAGGAATGGAAAAAGTCACAGAAACATAGAATTGTAGAATTAACTAGGTTGGAAAAGACCTTTGAGATCATCAAGTCCAACCTATGACCTAACACCTCCTCAACAATTAAATCATGGCACTGAATGCCAAATCAAGCCTTTTTTTAAAAACATATCCAGGGAGGGTAACAGCAGCACCTCCCTGGGCAATCGGGGAGAGGAAAGGAAAGAGTCTCACTGTTGTACTTCATCTGTTCAGCAGTTCAGGCATCTGGGTGCATGCAAGACTGGGAAATGACAATCATGGCCCTGCAACTCTTGGTGTAAGGCACAGAACAGTCACACAGTGTCTCTTTGTGTTAACAGCCTGAAAATGTGGTTACCAGTCTCCATAGAGAGTTGCAACAGCTGCCTTTTTTCTTTACAAGGACTCTGCTATATTACCTGAGGACTGTAGCAAACTGGGTGCTTTGTTGAGATGGCTAGTATGATTACTGTAGACAGTTCATCTCCCTTTTTTGAGTTTGGTAGGAAGTCATTTTTTCTGATATTATTTCTATAGACCCCGCTGGAAATAGGAACTCTCACTCTCTCATGTTGTACTCCTCTTACCTAAAGCCTTGTGAAGGTGCATACGTGCAACAAGAGTTAGAAAAAGTAGATTCTGTCTTTTTTTCATAGTTCCAAAAGGTCTCTTTAGAAGGGCAGCTATACAGAAATCAGATCATGAACATGTGGAACTCCCTAGCAGTGAAAAATCTGTAACCAATCTCTAAAAGTTGCTCTGTGGGAAAGGAGGGACAAGCTGAACCACTGTAGCCAGAGAATTTCCCAGAATTTCCACCTTACAGGAGCATTTAGGCTATTTGATAACAGAAGAATTTGTGCTAATTGGCATTCAGCTGGAAAATTGTGCCCTGGAGAGTGAGCTGATATTCACCACTACACTAGACCTCTTGAAAGGCAACTCCAAGATGTCATGCTGTGAGTAGCCAATGTTTAAAAAATGTAGTTTCTATATCAGCTTGCAGCATTTTAACAAAATAGCTCTCAGGAACAACATGGATATGAATATTCTGTGTTATCTTATGGAATGGACTACTCTTACTGGCATATTTTTGCAATCATTAGAAACACCAAAAGTAACTCCTCTAATTGAGTTTATCAGACTCATGTGTATGAAGACTCAGACATACACATGTTCAATGGCTTTTATTTACTATACAGAAAATTATTTATAGTAAAACATTATTATACATCTAAATGTGTATTAGGAATAGACCAAGAATTACTGGCACCTATTTTATGCTTAAAAACACAGAAAAGAAGATACAGCATGCAAACGATTTTAATGTTGTCCTGACTATTTTGATTGAAAAGTAGAAAGAATAACACAGTGAAACTGTAAGAGAAGCATATTCATAAGTTGCTGTGCTTTGTTTAATCATTGGTAAGATATAAAGGAGAAAATATAAACAGGTATTGATAAAAAAGGCATTCAGGATGTGTTCAAATGCAAACAGCAATTAAATATAAAGCTAGCAATGATAACCAAAAACCCTTGTAGAGTTAAACTATTAATTTAGCAACATGGTTAGGTTAAAACCCCAGAGTTCTAACAGATTAAAAATGGGGAAAAACTCAGGTATAAAGATTTCTTTATTGCAATAACTGGGAATCTAAATGTTTGAATTTTTAAAACAATTTCTTTTTTCCTTTCACTGCAAACATGACTTGATCATGGATTTCCTAATAGTCTAAATTTTCATTATTCCTCAAATCCTAATCCTAATAATTTTTCAATTACTTTGGGATAGATTGCCATTTAAGGAAACAACACAATGATAAACTTTTCAGAACCAATATAAGTCAGCATCTTTCTGAATTGGGAACAATGTTCAACCCTATAAGTCAGCACACCACTGTAAAAAAATCTCACGTAAGTTTAAGCACTATTTGAAATAACTGTGTTGAAAATTCAGAGAAAGGCAAAGTAAAGGTGAAGGTAGGTAATAGGCAGATACAGAAATTTTAAGATACATAAATTAAGGTACATAAATTTTAGTTCATTTTCCTGAAACGCTGAATTATTATTTAGATAAAAAGATGTTATGTTGTTCTACCAGAACAAGCTGTTTCAGAAGAATAAATGAGAATGTATGAGACCATTTCTAAAATAATGGGACTCTACTTGCCATTACAAAATGGATGAACATGAATGAAAAATTAAATACAGATGTTTGTACACATGTGTGTCTCAAAAAACTACTTGCAGAGTAATTCAAGCCTAGGAAAAATAAAACACTGTGAACCATCACTCAGTCTTCATAAATGTCTAGCAGTTTCTTAACTGTGCAAAAATTCCTATTTTCCCCTTTTGAATGCAGCATATTTGCCTGAGTAAAAGCTATTAAGTTCTGTACATGTCAAATTTTCCCACAGAAGTGAATGTATCTAAATCTTGCTTTGTACCAGCAAAGTCACTAATAAGATAAGAACATTTCTTGAAAGCAGTGAAGTTAAAGGTCACCATTATCACAGAAACATTCTTTGCAGTTTTTCATTGGTTTTGAGAGGGTTTTAATGGATTTTACTGAATTTGCTCTTTGCAATCTCTTTATGTCAGGCTCTGCCAGCCTCTGTTACTTCACTGAAGAATATTTCAGCCTTAGTTACTGAAGTGTAGTCATACATAGCATATACTTTTTCTGCATAATTCTGTCTAACTTCATGTTTTTATTAAATTCTGCAGTTCATTTCAGCCCTTCTTCCCAACCATGCATTATTTGTCATGTCAGTAGGGAAGGTTTTCATTTTCTATATATCTTCTCTTCCAGAAATCAGCATGGGCTTAGTAAAATAAGCAATGACTAGTGGAGTTAAGTGTTATCACTGAGTGTGCATTGAAAGATGAACCTAAAAGACAAAGCTTCAGACACATAGTTCCATCTGCAAGAGTCAAATCCTGCTCCCATTTAAACATGTTGAAATGTTACCATTGAGAGAGCTGGAAAAAAATAATACTCAAGAAGTAATTTGATTTGTTAGAAGCCTTATTTTCTACATGCAGAGATTTTAAATTGTTGCCCCTTCTTAAATTTAACCATACTAATTGTAAGAGGAGGGTRTTATTCATTTTTATGTTACCTTTTAAACTAAGCTAAAACCTGACCCAACGCTGTTTAGGTTATTGTGAGGGTTGAATATTTTATCTTGTTAAAACAGTTGAAGAAGTGAAATCAGAAAGGGAATGTGAAATTATGTAACTATTCTAATATAAATATTTTAGGTACATTTTGGTTCCTGGAATTTTTAATAAGGTTTTAATAAGGTCTTTGGTTTCTTGTTACTATGATTTGCACAGAGCCTGTCCTGTTGATTGTTTCTAGATCAAAATWAAGTCCTTTGAAATTAACATCTCTCATTAGCTCTTCCTGGAAATTGTCACATGACTTTTCCCCAGATAAAGGAGAGAAAATTCAGTAAATCTAAACTGTCTTATTTTTCATTTCATAATAAATTTCCTTTCATTTGAAAATGAAAGCATAATGATAAAATTAGGCAACTCTATGAAGAGACAAAATTAATTTCTAGGGCCAGAATATTTGCTGATCCTGAAATTACTTTTCATATTTTTCATCCCAAAAGGTCACTCAGCATGGTATTGATTTAAATTGTAATCTGAATGTTTGTTTATTTGTTTTTGATTAGTTTGAAATATGTTTGGAAATCCATTATTCAAGCAAACCCATCTGAAGTTGCTGCTTTTTGATTTCTTTTTTGATGGTCATGCAGTAAAAGGAGTTCTGTTCCTTTATAACAGATAATTTTAAAACATAAATCAATTTTCTATTCTATTTCATAAGCGGTGGTTAGTGTGATTTTTAGGTTTTTGCTGTTCTTTTAAGGAGCTGTCAGACTATCAAGAGAACTGCACTGCATGTAGTAACCTTTGTCACAGCCACCAATCATTGCTCTCGTATTGCCAAAAATGAGTGGAAATCTGAGTTACGCATTCATTATWTTAGTTGAGGAATTGACTTTTTGTTCTCCTCAGAGTTCCAGCACTTCCAAATACAACAGTCAGAAATAAGGACAAACAAAATCCTTGAGAAACATTCTCATGCAAAAATTGAATAGAACTGAAGATTTCCAAATACTCCAGTTACTCCTTCTGTTAGTATGAAAAACTGAGGAACAAACGGTACAAAATGAAGAGATAATATTTCCACTGCATTCACTGGGTTAGCCCTTTTTTATCCAGCTGTGAGTTATTTACTGCAAATTACAAGCCCACTTGTGGCAATGATATTTTTCCATCTTCTCTGCTGGGGTTATTAGTGCTTCTATGTCAATAGAATATCACTAAGCAGGGTCTGGTGAAACAAATGAGAGAGGAATTGTGTGCATCCACAAAAGGCAGACAAGTCCTAAGGAGAGCACCAGGATTATGTTCCTTTAAGCTGAACCACACAAACTGCTCAGGCAGAACAATTTCACATGGAAGGTCTCAGCTTTTCCTCCTGATAGGCTCCCTTGCCATCTACAGACAGGCTACTTTAAAGATTTAGATGGAAAGGTACTGCTGTTTACAAAGTGTCAGGAGATGCTGCAGCAGATAAAAGGAATAACGTTTTCTGAGGAAGTGACTGAGATGTGGGTGAAAACAGGACAAATACTGYGTGAAATGTGGTTAAAATAGACAAAGTTTAAAATATGTGAAAGGATTTTTAAGATTAAAGAATCAATGAGGAAAGTCAGAAATAAGGGGGGAGATAATTTCTTAGCAGTGCTTTTGTCGTTCCAACTCTAAATAAGAAATTCTTCTACTCATAATCCTTTTTGTGATGAAAATATGAAATGTATCTCTGCAGGAAAAGAAGTTTTAAAAGTACACTTGTTTGACATTCAAATTACTGTATTTTCTTCACTCGTGTATTTTAAGCCTGTGTGGATGACAGAAGGATGTGACTGAGCTAAATGATGAATAAATGATCTGAAGGTAGTTAATCTGGAAGATATTTAATATCACCTGTTCTCACATCTGTAAACAGACATGGCTGTATTTTACCATGGTGTTAGGAAAGTTTCCTCCATATCTTGTTGGATATGGATGAGCTTGTGAAAGCTGACAAGGCGTTGCTGTACCCTTTATATTTTGCATTCATCTTTTATGTTTATAGTTTGGGAGGTCGCCAGCTCATAAACATCCTAGCAATAGGGTCTGCAGCTGCAGTGAGGGTGGAGCTAAAAAAAAAATAACACAGAAGAGAAAAGTGGATCTAGAGAACAGGTTAGAGTCTGGCAGTTTCATCCAGACTGGCTGGACAAATCTCAAGTGTTTTTTATATGTTTACTTTCCTTATTGTTTTTCAAAGATACAAGATGCTGGGTGAGGTCTTTATGCTCGAGGAAAACCTCTGGCTTTCTGTTTTCCTACAGGAAAAGTTTAGACCACAGATCAGTGGGATATTGTTTGAGGGTAACGGGTTTGCTGTACTATTTTAATGTTTTGTTTTTCTCTTACTCACTGATACTCTGTCTTTAACTCTGGTCTCATAAGCACACTGACATTTTTCGAACAAGAATGAACAAGAAAAAGTAAATTTTACACTTTGTGGGATTTTCAGGATAACTGCAAAGATAATACCACAGACATTTTACTGTGTCAGTCTCTTTGGCAGTCTCATTCAATAAGGAAGTTGTTGACTTAATGCCCAGTTTCTTTGAACTGATTCCCTTACTCCATACTAAGACCTGTCTAGGTAAGGACAGGACTGCTAACACAACAAACAGGTGTATGTAGCCACCCCTTCTACTTCAGCTTGACAGCAGAGTCCAGATTGCTCTAAGCAACCCATTCTAGCTGGGGGCCTGCCTGCCCATGATGGGGGCTTGGGCTGGATGACCTTTAAAGTCCCTTCCAACCCAGACCATTCTGTGATTCTCTTCCTTTCATTTGGACACTGACCAAAATCACCTCTTCTCAAAGCTGATTTGCTTCACCTGGAATGAATACCATTTAGCCCCCTTAAGAGAAGATGAGGATTGTAAACAGCAGTGCACTGACCTTCAGTTCCAATGAAGTGAAAAGGCAAGACTTGCTTGGTAAGAAGTAGGCTAAGTCCAGCTATTCCTTTTCAGAGGAGAGTTTAAACTCTAGCAGATAACATAGAATACAATTGAATTAAAAGGAGAGATGGGAAAATAGTTATTTTGTGTGTCCCTGACGACACAAAGGATTTAGCAGATCTTTTCTCAGCATCCCAAATGTAGACAAAAACCTTAATCCTTTCTGAAGCCCTGAAAGGTATGGTTTTTTACCTTTCTTTAGGTCTCTACCAGCTCTCCTGCATAAACATGGTATAGTGTCATGCCAGAGAAGCAATTAGCTTTCAGCAAGAGGGTTATTTGCTCCAGTATTTGAGAGGATAGTGTTCTAATGCAACTAAACCTATTTACTCTCAGGCACTCAGCTTCAGTTCCATTAATTTCAGTTTAGTGTGACACTCTATAATTTATTCTTCCCAAGATTTACATGCATCTGCACTACCATTAGTTCTATTTGTTGTGCTATTAGCTTTAAACTTTTATGAATACCACAGAGATGGCAAATAAAGTGTCAAGGAAAGTGGATGATGTATGAAAGAGTATTAATATCTGTCTGGAAAGATGCATYAAATTTCCTCAGGGAATATATCAGCTCCTATAAGATAACTATGAAGGTTATCTTGGGTTTTGAGGTTTATTCCTGAACTATATTGATTCYTTATAATGTTGGTAGTTCTTTAGGTATAAAAATTGATGTTACCATGAGAGTTGTAACTCATGTGTCTCTCTCGGGTGCTTCCATCTAAATTTTGTGTAAATTAAAGACCCCAGAACACCTAGTTATYGCCCTCTGAGACTATCAGTGAAGCTTCTCTGTGAGAAAGAAATGGCTTTTCTTCCCTAGGAATGACACCATCCTTTATGTTGCGTATTTCAAACTACAGAAAATTATATCTGGGTTGCCTTGCATGAAAATGTGGAATAGCATGAAGGAGGTATCTCCCAGTTCTGTTTTGAATAGCTTCAGGATGTGGGAAGCAGGTAGGACCACAAAGGTGGGGGCACATGACAGTCCTAAATGTTCTAAGCTACCAAAATGTGTCAGAACAGTTGCTATCTAATTCAAATCTTAAAAAAAGGAAGTAAGACCATGCAACCTCCTACCCCTGTGGTTTTTTGTGTCACTAGAAAAAAACAGCATGAAAAGGGAAAAAAAAAAAAACAAGATAAAATGAGATCAAGGAGTCTTTAATATGAATAATAATGTACCTAAGAATGATTAGGAAATCTGTGCAGCTATTAGCTTCCTTTCTTGCACAGACTAGAAATTTAATTAGAATCTGGGTCCAGCGTTCCTGTTGTAAAAAAATGGAGTTATGATTCTGCTAGCCCCAGAAAAAAGTCTTTTCTTTTCAGTTTGCTACTTACACCTGAGTTGCTCTTTTAAAATTTGATTGGCTTCATACTGAAATCCCAATGAAGCAAGAAAAGCAGAGGGAAGTTAAGCACAAATGATGTCTTATCAACACAGTTTTGATTATTTGAAAAAGAGTGGGCTTTCAAGCTGTCCGTGTAGGTACATGATCATATTTCATAAAAAAGGATTCCTGTCAAGTGTTTCAAATATCAAGTCCTTGTTCACACTTAGTTGTTTAATGTTTTTGGATTTCTGCAAAGCTTTGGATCCTGTCTCTCCCAGCACCTTTCTGGGCAAAATGTCCAGCCCACAGCTGGACAAATGCATCATGTCATGGGTGGGAGAGGCAGAAAGGGTTTCAGTGAATGAGCTGACAACAGGCTTGAGACCTGTCACTAGTGGGTTCTGCCATCTTTGGCCCTGTGCTCTTCAACATGCTCATAAATTACTCAGATGCTGGACTAGAAGGGATAGTAAGCAAGTTTGCCAACAACACTACAGCTGGGAGGAGTTTTTGAGCCCTTTGAAGAAAGGGAGGCCCTGCAGAGAGATCTTGATGAATTAGAGAGTTGGGCAATTGTCAATCATATGAAGTTCAATAAAGGGAAAATGCTGGATTCTGCATTTGAAATGGGGAATCCTGAAGGTACGGACAGASTGGGGAATGAGATGCTGGAAAACAGTGCCATGGAAAGGGACCTAGGGATCCAAGCTGAACATGAGTTAGCAGTGCCCTGGCAGTCAGGAGGGCCACCTGTGTCCTGGGGTGCATCAGGCACAGCATTGCCAGCCATTCATGGAAGGGCTCTGCACTGGACCGGTCTCACCTTGAGTGCTGGGGGCAGTTTTGGGTGCCACAATACAAAAAAACTATTAAACTACTAGAGAGCACTCAAAGGAGGGCCATGAGGATGGTGAAGGGCCATGAGGTGAAGCTGTGTGAGGAGTGGCTGAGGTCACTTGTTCTGGTCAGCCTGGAGGAGACAGAGGGGAGACCTCACTGCAGTTACAACTTCCTTGTGAGGGGAAGAGGAGGGGCAGGCACTGATCTCTTCTCTGTGGTCACCTGTGACAGGCCCCAAGAGAGTGGTCTGCAGTTGTGTCAGGGAGGTTTAGGGTAGATGTTAGGAAGAGATTTTTCATCCAGTAGGTGATTGGACACTGGAACAGGCTCCTCAAGGTAGTGGCTACTACACCAAGGCTGACAGAGTTCAAGAAGTGCTTAGAGAATGCTCTCAGACACATGATGTGGCTCTGGRGCTGCACAGGGCCAGGAGTTGTACTTAACGATCCCTGTGGGTCCTTTCTGCAGCTTATTCTGTGTTTCTGTGTCTCCAGGTAAATATTAAATTACAACCTGTTCTAAGTATAATTAAAATAATGAAAAATTTCAGCTTCTTTTTTTTCCTTCTCTTAAAAAAACCTCACATATTTAGCTGCCTTCTTGTGCCATTTAACACAGACTGTTGAGGATATTTCTTTTAGCATCACAATCTAAGAGGTTGGCATCTGTGACCCAGCACAAAGCTGACTGCATAACAAAGGTTTGGAGAAATATGGGCTACTGCAAATTAAGACATGGATCTTCTCAGCCACACTAAATGATGGTGTAATAATTGGACAGTTCTGGCAATTGTTCAGGCTTCCTAGCTGTTGGGGGTTAGATTTGTTTCTTTTTTTTTTATTTGTTTTGCCTTTTGGAATTTTTTCCCTCAAGTTGCTAAGACACTAAGGACTGAGTGCTTGTCGGTACTTAACGAAAGACAAAAGAAATAAGAGAAGGGAAGACAGAAGGGGGGGGGGGGGGGGCTGAGGAGCTGGGCACTCTTGCCCTTGGCACTCGAGGAGAGGACACCCAGGCTGTTCACTTGCTGCGAGAGGAGTTTCACTGTCACCCCCCGACCACAGTCCTGGAAAACCCGCCACCATCTGCTTGTGTGTCCGGGGATTTCTGAGCTCTCCTCCTGCCCTGCTGGAGTGGGCCCGACCCTGTCCCCACCATCGCTTCGAGGCTTTTGCCTACGCTGACCTCACACCCCTGTCCTGCCAGGACATCTCTGCTGCTCCAGCCACCGCTGCGGAACTGCCCATCTGCCTCATCACCAGCCCGGGATCTCCCACTGTTACAGCTTGGTACCTCAGAGCCACTGGGGATCAGACTGCCCTGGGATTTGTGGTCCCTCGAGGTTCTTGGTTCTGCCTTATTATTAATGCTGTAGCTGTTTATTTGTTTGTTTGCTTGCTCTGTTAGATATATATACATATATATATATATATATATATATATATACACCCACACATTAGTAAAAAAACCTGTTATTCCCATTCCCACATCTTTTTGCCTGAAAGCCCCTTAATTTCCAATTTATAGTAATTTGGAGGGAGGGAGTTTGCATTCTCCATTGCAAGGGGAGAGCACCTGCTTTCCCTAGCAGACACCTGTCTTTCAAACCAASACATTAGCAGACTGTATCAGTGGGATTCTTGCCATTGAGGGGAATAATAGAAAATTCTGGTCCTGTGTCTTCTGCAAAGCACAATAATGTGCTTGATTTTGGTACTTAAAGGAGGATAACTTATTTGTAGATTCTGATAAGCATCCTATTTACTAACAGTTTGGATGAACTGATAAAATTTTCTGACTGTAGTAACTAGTTATCATTTTAAAAGGAGAAGTAAATTCCATTCCTCAAACATGACTGTGAAATATTGTCCTGTATATTGATGATCCAAACAGAAGATTCTGTTTGGTTCTTTGAACCTGCACTTGTAGGAAGTTTAATCACAATTTTCCAGACAGTACAGCAATAATCCAAAATAAAGGATCATGGACAATGAAATAGCACCAATATAGCTATGAACATGCTTTGAGAATTCATCTCACAGGTCATCTGGTGCAATGAAATCATCCTAAGGGTAACAAATTGTTACTTGAAACACCTCAATTTTTGGTAGATTATATGTACAAACTTTTGCCTGATTGTGAATATATTAAACTTCATGAAGCTCAGAGCTGTGCTTGGAGAAGATCTCAAAATGAGGATCAGACTCTGTTTTACATCTGGGAGACTGTGATGTCTTTGGATCCTTTTCTGGGCAGTCCTACAGATACACAGAAAAGAGAAAGCCAGCAAAAGAGGAGGGTTGTGATTAATACATAATATTGTTTCTTAGTTTTCAAAATGCACTCATGTCTTTGAGTTTACAGGACTCAACACCAGTTGAGTGAAATTTAAACCTATTTTTGGAGTGTATTAGCTTTTACTGAAGGCTACAACAAAATTCCAGGCTTTTCTTTTTTTTTTTTTTTGTCATTTCAACTCATAATTAATATATTTGATGCTAACTTTGCTTTTTAGCATTGTGGAATATCCATGGTAGCAACAGGAATATCACTACACCAGCATTGGTATACATGATCTTTACTGCTTATCACTTAGTATTATATTCTTGCCAATGGAGTGATTTTTTTTCAAATAAATTTTTTCTGCCACAGAATTAATGTGGTTATAATTAAGAGTTCAACTGTGACCTAACAGAGAATATAAACKGAGGAAAAATGGGCAAACATACATTTGAATGACTTCATCTTGTGCTTTACTTTCATTTCTCTGTTAATAGTTACATAACAATGAAAGAAGAAGGGTGACTGTTTGCAGTCACTTGTCTACAGCTATCACTCCTTTTGGCAAGCAGGTGTATTTCAGGCTTTCTGTAATGGCCAAAAATTATCCTTTAATGAAATAACACCAGCATCACAAACTGTCTGTTTATACCTTCTCCTTCCTTGGATTCCTTCCAGCCAAGCACATTTAAAATATACTGGCTGGAGCCAAAATGCATCATGCAACTTTCTAATATGCATTTCTTCATGAAAGATAAGGTGGTACATTAACTCTTATACAACTAAAAGCTAGGTTAAAGTTGAACAAGTTGTTCTTTTTTGAAATTCTGTGGGATTGAAAATAGCGGGAGAATGAAATTCTGATGTGCTGTGGGTTAATGCAGTTGCACAGAATATGAAATCAAGAAAGGATTAATTACTAAAAACAAAAAAAGAACGTAGTCATTCTGTGAAAATTGGAAGTAGTATAGAGCTTACYGTCTTCATTGCAGTACAACTGATGTGTCTTGGAGTGATAACCTTGTCTGTGCATGTTTAATAACACTGTTAGTCACAATAAAAGTGTTCTTTCACCTAAAAATTTCCAGGTTGAGCATTCTGCTGATAGAAAAACTGACCTTCTTGTTTCTTTTTGCTGGGAGCACAGGTCAGGGGATTTTCTGTTCTGAAAGCTGCCTTGTGGCCATAGTTGTGGCTCAGGTCTTGACTTATGTCAAAAAGACTTGATGCTGAACCTGTGCTTATGCCTGTGAGCTTCATGGATGTCTTGAGGGAATATAAGAAGCAGCTGGTCTATGAGCAGCCAGTCCTGTGAACTTGTATATTCAAGAGATGAAGATATAACCTGCTAAACAAGGCATTTCCTATAAAGGAGTTCATACGAAGTTAGCAAATGCATTGGCATATGAACAAATATCAACCATTTAAAATAAATAACAATTATTAATAATAATAATCCCTGCTTTCATTCCTCTAAGAAAAACCTAAACATGGTGGCATTTTTTTAGTCTCAATGTTACCCGTTTTGCAGTGTTTGATGAAAGCAAGGCAATTTTCACAGCTGAAGAGCAGTCATTGATACACATTTGATAGTTGTGTTAAACATAAATTATGAATTTTTCTACTCAATACTCTTCATTTTCTACATGCTGAGCATAATATCATCTAGTTTAACAGCAAGTCCAGCTGTTAAATCCACATGAGTTTTCACAAGTAGAAGAAATTAAACGAGGACTGCAGAAAGCTGTGCTCATTTATTCATTAATTTATCCAATGATGCTTATTTTGAGTTTGGTAGTACCTCTGACCTTTTTTTTCCTGTGTGTTGTTAAGCATTGTAGTAATGCAGCTTTAAAAGGTCTCACCATAACATTTGTTACTTTCTTCTTATGAGGAGGTTGTACAAAAGCATATTTCTGCCCTATTTTTTACATTTAAGAGCTGCAAAACTTGGGCTGATTGGGTAAACCAGGATGTCTGTGGGGCTGTTCAAATCTGAACATTCAACACCTATGATACCTTCCAGTAGATAAAATTTTATCAGTCTTATTTACTGGTGTAGTTAGGCTGCATTAGGATCAGGTGCAAGCATACTGTGCTGCTATATGAATAAAAAGCTCAATTCCTTTTTATGGAGACACTAAAATTCTCAAGTAAGGCAAAATTACCATAGCTGAGACTTTTAAAATACACTAATCTGTAAACTGTGAGAGYTGATAACACTGTGGCTATCTTACAGTCGGAAAACAAGATCCAGTGCTTTAAAGGACTGAAGCATTACACATGAAAAGTTGTGTAGACATACTTTCACTAAACCTTTTGTATAAGTTCTCACCAGGGAGAGATGTAAAGAGATGTTCTACATGCTGTTTTAGTTTAAATGGGACCATTGCTGGTTATAGGAGTTCCAGGCTGTGTTATATTCTTCATTGCATTTCTAAAGCACGGAGTGCAATTGCAGCAGTACCCCAGTCTCTGTTACCATGTTGTACATYTTCCTTGCACAAATTGCATCTTTCACTATTCTGTATGTGTCCATGCTCCTACTCACACACCCCTTGTTAGTGATGATACAGCCAACCTAAAATCTAGCTGCTGTAATAACTTCTTGTTGTCATCTGCCCACCACACCCAGTATCCCCTTTCACATGTGTGAAACAGCTGAGTTTTCATAGGCAAAATAAGGCCTGTGTATACACATTGTGCAAGCCAGTTTTTGAAGGATTAATATTTTTTTGGCAAATAAACACCTAATAGGAAATGTCAAAGTTGTGTTAATGTGTAATACAGGTGGCAGCATCCTGGGCACTTTGGTATAGTGAAGGTTCTCCTCTGCTTAATCCAGTGCTGGCCTGGGCAAACCCAATGACATGGACAGGAGTTTCCTTTCTCAGCTAGTTCACACTCCTGTCATCTTGTCAGGAGCAGCCAGCCATAACATATGGTTGTGATTTGAATCCTTAATGAGAGAGCACTGGAACTGAACACACAGGAGCAACTGGAATGGAGAACCATCACAGCTATTGAAGTTTTATTGTAGAGCAGCAGGTAATTTCATTATTCCATGAGAAGACTTCCAAGCATCAGATACACAGGGGTGAGTAACAGGATATGGAGGTGTAACCACAGGAGAAGAGTATCTTTGTAATGATTCTGAGGGAGTTTTAGAGTAATGTTTGGACAACATTATACCAATACCTCTTTGGAAAAAATGTAAATAAACAGTCAAAAGCAGAGACTATATACTGCCTCTTCTCCACTCTTGTTCCCCTTAATTCCCTGTATGACATGGCAGCAGATAGAAACAGGCTGCCTTGCTGGAGACAAATATTCCGGCCAGACCATTCCTATGCATTCCTGTCTTGAAGCTGGTACATTGCTTTCACTGCCCTGGGCAAGCAGCTGCAAACACCAGAAATGAGCATCTCAATCAACACCCTTTGCTCAGGGGCCACAAAATGCCAAGTGGTGGCACGGCAGTCACAAAATATGCCAAATATGCTAATCCCGTGTTGTTTCCCAGACTGAGTCCTGCCAGCCCTGAGCTCTGGCAAACTCCCATTTCTTTAAGCAAGGTGCTGCACTTGAATTAAATATGCAGACAAGATTTTTTGTTTGCATAAAACACCAGGTTTTAATTTTTTGTTTTGACCTGTACAATCACCATGTTTACTTCCTGTTTGAAACATATGGAGGGAAAATTGGCATCTCAGATACTGCTCTTGTAATTTGATTGTTGCTGACTTCTTATGGTGATTGCTTCTATCACACCACAAGATGCCCTTTGTGACCAAAGATCACTTGTTTTACCTTTGCTGTCAGCAAGTAAAAGTTCAGTTTTCACATTATTTTGTAGAAGGGTATCCACACAGCTGATGGAAATAAATTATAAAGGTTACAAGTTATCTACTGTCATGATTGCCAAGTTTTTTTTCTTGCATGTGGCCAGGTTTAATGAATGATTTAGGATGAGTCTTTAGCTGTACTAAAAACGTTTTTTTCCTGATCCCATCAAACATGTTACAAAATCTCATGTCGCAGATCTAAGTGACTCTTATTATTAGGGACACAAGGAAGAGCCCTCAAAAATCTAAGTTTAGGAGAAAGTTTGTAATCTGTTTCTATTTTGCCCTTCCTTCAGATGAGTTTCAATTGGACATGCCATTTAAAAATATGAGTCACAGTTTCCAGGGAAGGGGCCGTGGCTAGTTCTTGGTAATGGATAATTTCTCACGCAATTCACAGCTAATCAGCAGCCCAGTGATTCTATGGGGCTGCCTTTTGTACCCTACAGGCCTCTCAATCCTCTGCCTAAAAAATTGCCTCTGAATAACCTCTTATCTTTTCCTTTGGTGCTATCATTCCTAGGAAAAGACAGGAGTCACTTATTTTTTTGAGACTGGGCTGACTTCAGGCCTGACTGAGAAAGCAATGACCTGCTTGGTCTGGCAGTTTCAGTGGGGCATGAGTTTTCAAGGATGAGAGCACTTGAATCTTTCTTGGCTCTTGCTGCATGTTGGAAACATATCTCATTATGGTTACCTTTTGTTTAACAACTTCTGTTTCCCCCTTCAGCTCTAAAGCTTTTGACATCGTTATAGAGGACCAGAGAAATATTTGGATAAATTTATTSTGGCAGCAGAGAGCAAGAAGTGAAGGCTTTAAAGTACAGTCTCATACTTTGTTATTCTAAACACCAGTTCTTTATTCCAGTTACAGTTTTCACATTTATTGCTAGTTCATAACATCCTGATCTTCGCATCTTTTCAACAATTTTATGTAAGGAAAGAAAAAATATTATCCATAAAAAAGAGTCTTGGGTATGATGGACTTGATAATGGCTGTATTAAAGTGAAATAGCCATACATAAAAATGTGTTGTGTGTGTAAAAAGAAGAAATCAATGGGAAAAAACCCCTACACGTTGCTCATAAATGATCACTGAATGCCACAGAATTGTAGTCAATTTTGGTTATACCATCTATGTATATTATGCTGACTGCAGGGTAACCTCCAGGTGTTCTTGAAGCAGAAGGAACAGGAATCAACTACAGGATTTTGCAAACTGAATATTATTTAACTTAATTGCAGCAGATACTAAAATTGAAACGCATATGAAACAGGTAGCTAGATTTTTCAAATGTAAGTATGATTACAACTTTAGAGACATTAATCAAATGTCCTGGACATTTTTCAATTTACATATTTATAAAATAATGTCTCATTAGAGTCTTATTGCTAGTAATGCTATGTCTGTAATAAATGTCACTTGACTGAGGAAGGTGGAGAGGTGAGAAAATACAATGAAATACAAGAAGCTTGCTTTGAAAGAAAACTGACAATTTTCTCAGTTTATTTTAGAGCTCTGCAGGTAGTAATATAATGCCCTCTACCCATTTATTTTTAGAAACAGAATGTGACATGCCTTCTGAAGTTAAATTTTTGAAATAAATCAATAATACAAGGCAGAATTTAAAAAAATAATGCTAAGAAATGAAGATTCCCATTTTTGATCCAGGAATTGAATAGAAGAACAGAAAAAAAGGAAAAAATACAGCACATATTTTTGAAGTGACTCTTCTAGAAATTGCAGTCTAAATAGAACAAACATTTGTGCAATAATAAGGAGTAGAAAAAGGAAAATAACTGTGTTGCTGATAGACCTGGAAGACTCCTCGCCTGCAAAGAGAATCTTCCCTCTTAAACAGATATTCCCTGGACCTGGCTATCCTGTATACTCAGTAAATGAATCACTGTAAAAAAAGTTATTTTCCCTATTTTCTCATTCTGTGCTGTTTATTTTAATTATTATATTAGTGAGAGATAAGTAACTCTGGCTATATCTACTATCTTTTATCTGATCCTTGCWCTGGATGATTTCTCCTGTTCTAATTTTTGTTTCTTGGGTCTGTATGGTTAATTATGCAACAGTGAGAAAGGTCTTGGAAACAAATTTGTTTGAATTTGTTTGAAATACCCAAAGTGGCATGAAAAAGGGGAGGGCACAGAGTAGGTAGCTTATTCCATTTCTTATTAATAAGAAATTTTCAACCCCATAACTTCTACCTAAGATGTCCTCTCACAATAACTTTCTGCTAGGTTTTCTTAAGAGGCACAGCCACAAGGGCAAGTATTTTGTCAGAAGTGACAGTAACATACAGATTTAGTAATTATTAAAAAAAAATGTGCTAAATTGTCAAAAACTCTTAAAAATTAATCCTTTCTTTAGAATACAAAATGAAAAACGACCAAAAAACGGTGTAAATCAGTTGTGGTCCCTTTAGTTGGTGAATCTGAAGTCCTGCAGTGTTGTCTTTTTAACAACATTTTTAGAGGAAAATCCATTTGAATGTTTCACCAAAGTTTTATTTTAAGAATGTATAAACCCATAGTGACTGAAAAGAAATTTTAGTATCAATACATGTTATCTTTTAAAGGTATGGAGCGAGGATTTTGTTTTAGAAGCAGACATCTTGAATGAGAGTTGACATCTTAAGTTTCTGTAGCAGAGGAGTAAAATAGGTAAGACACATTCAGAAATAAAATATTGACTTTTCCTACAAGCTTTTTATCATTGCATCTTTCTCAAGAAAAACAAAGCTATTGTACTTTTTTATGCAGTTGCACACCTTATGACTAATCACCTAGGATAATTTTTGGGGATATAATTTATGTAGAAATGAGAAAGCGATCAAAAAGTCAATATAAAATTAGGAAGTGCTTGAATGGTCATCATAGAATACTGAGGAAGAAGATTTATCTGTATTTAAATAGAACAGTAAGATTTCTGTGCTAATTTAGTCAGTTGGTGCATTTATGCTATGAAAAATGGCAAATATGGAGATCTCTTAAATTGGTACAACTAAGCTTGCTTGGAAATCTAGGCAGGAGTCATAGGTTACACTGGGCAGTGCCTGCCAGGAACTGCTCAGTGTTGCTTCTTGGGAGAGTCTCAGGAACTCTGTATCTTGCACCRTGGGGTGATGACAGCATGTCCAGTAATGTCTTGAAAACCTGRCCTACCAACTCTATAAAGAGATTATACATCTACRTGTGTGTGTAGCCATAAAAGTGTGAAGTATGCCCCTACAGAGAGAAACTTTTTTCTGAAATACAAATATTCTAGATGTTGCTTGCAGTATTTCTCCTCCATGCTATCTTTTTGTTAACCACTTCAGCACAGTGAGGAGAATTAGCTAGCAAATGCCAGTCAGATTTGTAGAATCACAGAAAGATTTTCAGGCATTTTGGCACTTCTCTGAACTGGACAGCTGAAGCTACAAAGCTCACTGGCAGCCAGGTATCTGATTCCTTCTCACACCGCTGTTGCAACTAGACCTAGGGATATCTCAGAAAAATSTTGGTTAAAACCAACTACTTGATATTCAGCAATGCTTGTATTAACATTAAAGACAGTTTGAATGTGTTTGCATCTAAACATATATTTGTGGGATGCAATTTCTAATTCATTAGAGCTATAAGCATTCATTTCCTAAAGAATATATAAATGTTTCATACATGCAATTATAATGATATAAACAGCTTTAATTATGATCCTAGCATAACATAAAAGTTAAAAATCTTTCCAATTAAAACATTTTCAATACATATCTTTGAACAATAAGGAAACAATAAGAATAAATTAATCAGCAACTATAAACCTTTTTTTTTCAAAGCCTTGAAGGATGATATTTCTACAAAAGTCTGAAGAAAATACAGCATGAAGAAATACCTAGTGTAAAATTGTGATAACTGCATATTATTTTAAATTAATCTCTTTTGATTAGTTTCCCCTTTCTGTGGGGAATATAAGATGAAATGCACATTTCTGATACCTGAAAATAATTATTTGTTATCTTATTGTGCTTCTTCATAATATTATTAAAGCATCTTATTGTGCTTTGCCTCCTGAGAGAGGCAAACTATGAAAATCCTGCTTAATCATGTTCTCTGATGTCTGACTTCTTAACTAAAGCAAGGGTCACCTAGTCTTTTAGACAATATCACAGCTTCTAAATTTCTTTCTTATTAACATTATTTTCAAATGGAAAAATATATTTTACTTTGCAGTTTTTCATATAAACCAGTGAATGGTCTTGTTGATTATTGTGAAAAAAAAGCCAACTCCTGCACTTCTTCCCTGCAGTTATACATATTGTCTTCCCTAGCACTAATTTTTACCTCTGATTTCTYTTTTTTAATCAAATGAAAATTTTGTTAAACAGTTTATAGAAAAATCTGATAATATATGAAATTATTCCTTTGAGACCTAATGAATATTTACAGCCCAACTCCTGTTCCTACACAGGACAATCCCCAACAGTTGCACCATGGGGCTGAAGGCCTTGTCCAAAGGCTTCTCTGTATGGATGTGTAAGTGAGGACAGCTATATAATCCTTATGTCAAAGATGCTCCTAATATGGAGCTTGTGTCTTTGGGTCTTGATCTTATCTTCTGGTCTGACTGACCTGGATAGTTCAAACCTTTAAAAAGAAGTCTGTTGAGCTTTGCAGACTGATGTGTGGAGAATTTATTTCCCTGTTTCGTAAACTATTTTTTAAAGTTTTTTTGGTACTTATTGTAGGGGAGTTATTAKAAATGCAAATTACTGTCATTAGAAACCTTGAAAGATTAATATACCTAAGTAAAAAGGGCTAAATCTACCTGAAAGTTAAATAGATAATCTTTAATAACAGGCCTTCTACCATTCCTAACTCCAATATTCAGAACCTTAAGTCAGATTSTGTTAGAGTAATTCTTACTCAGATGAGGTGAGGCACCATTACTAATGTTAGGGCTGTGGGCTTTTTAAAGAAAAGACTGATGTTGACTGATGCACCAATAGACTCAAGGATATCTCAGAGTTTTCTYTGCCATGCATTTAGCTCATTAACTGAAAAGAACTTCATGAAAAACACACATAAACACTTTTCACATATCATTGTGCTATGAATATAAATTGCAATTTCAAATCATTCTGGTAACCTGCTGAGTTTTTTGTGTTTCTTTTTAAAGATACACTCAAGACTGTATAATGTTCATCCATCTGAGTACAGGGAAAAAAAGAAAGTCAATAAAGATGTTGCACAAAGGTGGAAATTACACCTTCCTGCGTAAGCAACAACTTACTCCCTAAGAAGAGCTTATTTTTAGCAATTTTTGTTGAAACTTTGACAAGGATGGAAGGACCTAATTACAGTCACCAGAGGACATCTGCTAGTTAGCTTTGCAGCAGATGGATGAAGAATTTCTGCATGCTTCAAGGTGCCTTTAATTGCCCATTTCATAAGCAGAATTGCAGCTTTTGAATACACTTGCAGTCTGGCATCCTGGGTTGGATGAGGAGCACAGTGAGGAACTCCAAATAGCTTTCTGATAGCACATGCGAACTCTATTCCATGTTCATTAGAGAGAGCTCATGGAGAAAGTCTGAATTTGAGTTTTGTACCACAAATGTTTTACCAGAAAAACTGAGTGGTCCAAATATTTTCCAGTAAAAAATTAACTTAAAAGATTTCACACTAAAGAACGAACTGGAAGCTTCTGACAATGCTCTGTGGCTATAAATTGTGTTTTCTCCAAAGAAACCCCTTCCTTCCCCCTTCTTTCAAAAGGAACTCAGGYCAGCCAGTTTTGTATAAATATATATTTTGTACCAGAATTGTCAAATGGCATTGTTAACCAGGTAGCTGGTCCTTGATCTTTGATGAAACAGTACCTGCAGTYACTGGGAGCCTACTGGGATTTTTAGGGAAAATTGATTTGCACTCTGATGTGAACAGTTGCAGAAGAGAAAAGGARCAAGTATGTCTTCTAAGTTTATTTCCCATACCTCTAGCTCATTAATTGGGAAGTTGAAGAACACAAGCAAGCAGGTTTTTGTGCTGTGCTTGGGATTTTCATAAAAGCATAAGACGCAGCCAGTGTCACTGTATGTATAAAGGTACAACTCCTGACTTTGGGGAAAATCTCATCTCTCTAAGTAGCTTAGCACTGTACATGAGTTTCAGAAAATTCCCATGTATAACCATCCTCTTCAGCTCTCCTCACGTAGGGATGGGTTCTTATTCAAATACAGCAACAGGACTTGAAACTAGTTTATCTTCTCTTTACAAATAACCTGCAGTTAAGCAARGGATTGCTACCACTCTAGCAAACAAATACCTTTATTCATATCAATAGCCATTTTTTGAAAAGGATATTTTATATAACGTCTTCTGTATGAAAATGTTTCTTCTCAYTCCTGTAAAAAAATTGTTGGAGTTTGGTCTGAGTTGGTTAGTTTTGGGTTTGGGTACTCTTTTTCTCAAATGTTAGTTGYTTTAATTTTTTTAAAAAATTAGGAATTTTTGAAATACTAGTGTTTTGGTGTTCCTATTTTAAGCTCTTCATGCAAACAAACCATAGTTAATTTCCACCTGGTGTCCAGTCACTGAACCTACAAAATGAATTATTCTGTACTCAGGAACACCCTGAAGTCAGTACTTTAGATCCTCTAAAGTAAAACTTCAGTTTAAGGTTAGAAGGGTCACAATCACTAATGGAGGTCTCCAGCCTTTAGATTTATGAGTTACTTTGTGGAAAGGAAAATCCTTTACGCTTTTTCAGTTTTAAAACTGAAATGGCTCAGTAGAGCCTCCAAGAATTGCAGTAAGCTTATCACAGCCTCAAAAACGTGGTTAATGTAGTAAAGTTTGAGAGGAGCTGATAAGATGCTTAACTTAGTTTCATGGAGGAAGGGAGAGAGAAGAAATGAATATGCTCAAAATAAAGGCCACTTGTTCTTATTAAATATAGAAAAAAACCCATTGGCTTCATAGCGTATTTATTTAACCGTAAATGTCTTCACGTAATGGTATGTCCAAATATTTCATAGCAGAATAACACATATTAATGCAGTGTACATGCTATATATCCCTTATCTTCTCCCAAACCTAATACTGCCAGAACAGAAACTTATTGCCTGTTGTGGCTGTTTAGTCTTGGCTATCGCCAAATTCGCAACCACCTGCTCCCTCAACCATCTTCCTCCACCTTTTTTTCCTCTGGCTTTCCCTTATCCTTGAGCTAGTGACTGCTTACAGTCAGTCTCCATAATTGTTTGCCTCTACTGTTTCTTCTTCCTCATTCTTTACTCTGCTCCAGTGGATCTCCTTACCACAAGATTCAGAATTCTGAAGCAAAAACCTCTTCTGAAGCCTCTCCATGGGGATTGCCTGCTCCAGTRCCTGGAGCAACCTCCTTCCCTCCTTCCTCTGTGACCTCAATGCTTTCACTGACRTTTCTGTCACTTCTTGTTCACTCCTCCTTGCCCAGTGGGGTGCTTTTTGTCTTAAGTATGTTTTTCCGGATGTGCCACCAGCATGGCTGCCAGGCTCAGCTGTGCCAGTGGTGACTCTGGAGTCATTGGAATCTGCCCCACACCCAAAAGAGGTGGGTCTGCAGTTGGCCATATGCAAGGAGAGAAGAGACCTTCAGGTTCAACCTCTGAGCTACACGGGTTATTTTGGGAGATCTCGGCACTCTGAGGGCCTCACCTTAGGATGGTGGACATGTGGCTCTAGGAATCCATGTGTAACTCTGTTTCTGCTGCTTGGGGATCTCTACRTGGCCAGTCAGCTGGTCTGGACACAGGGTCTTTTCCATGGGGCCAGCTTGAATGGTCTCCCCATCTCAGCTCACCTGGGTAACCTTGGTTAATAGGGYGGCCTGGGAACAAATGCCATCCCTCCTCCATAAAACCCTTGTTGAGGTCACCATGCTCCTTGACTGTTAATGCAATTTCAGGAGGATTTGCTGGTTTATCCAKCCTCCACACACTCTTTCAAGTGAGATTTTTCCAAAATAACTGCCTGGATGTTGCAGAAGGCTGGATACTGCTGGAGACAAAACAAGAAGCCCTATCCCACATCCCCAGGAACAGGGGCAGATCAGGAGAGGATTTCTAACTGTGGGTGGTGGGCAGGATCAAGCCCTGGGTGGCTGATCAAGTGGGAGTCCAGTGCCACAGCTTCAGAGAGGGCAGCTCCAGGAAACATGGACAGCCTGTAGCATTTACACATCCATAGTCACTTTGGTCAGGAAAAGACAGAAATAACTATGAGAATAACTTTAAAAAATAAAATAGAAAAACAGGCAAAACTGAGGCAACAAAAAGTAGAATTTGCTTATTTTTATGTCTACATGAAAATGAGTTKAATTCAAATTTAGCAAAATAGCTTTCTTAATGCCTCAAGGAAAGAAAGATTCCTTCTCTTGATAAAGCCTGACTGCAGATTTTAAAGAAATTCTATTTCAGAACATTTTTGTGATCTCCTCAAAAGAGGATTTTCTTTTCCTATCACAAAGTTGCCAGAGACATATTTTCATCTTTAAATATGATTAAGAATTATTTTCCTAAAATGAATCACTTTAAAATTAAAATTCCTGGTCCTTATAACTCTGCAATATGAGGCGGATGGGGATTACTGCTGGGCATGGATTGCAGGTGAATGTGGGTAACCTCAGTGGTCATCCTTGATTTCTCTCCAGTACAAATAAGTAGAGGGGATCAGGGACGATGTTTTGAACCCTCCAGGTTTGCTGAGCCTGAAGAGACAATAAGAAGAAAGAGAAATGTTGAGTATATTTGAGATGCTCGACCTTGAGAGAGAGATATAGCATGAACTCKGTCCCTCAGATTGTGATCCCTTCCCTAAGCTGCTTCCAGAGTAAGATAGAAGTAAAACAAGATTCTGATAAATCTAGATATAAAAATACTGTCTAAAATTTAATTTGTTGTGAATTAGCTGTTAATACGATGTTTTTCATGCAACTTTGCCTTTGAATACTATAACATTGTTTCTGTTATATGGTGAAAGGGTTGTCACTAAACAGGGTGAAAGGGGCTGAGGTGTGGCAAATGCCTCCTGTATTAATGTTTCTATTTTACTTGAACATGGTAATTTAAATAACTAATTCTCAGCTCATCATAAACCAAAAAGTTCTACTTCAGACAAAAGTTGGAAATAGTATACTGCTTTCCTGAAAAGCTTTGGATAATCTCAGTCAGGTTCTGGAAAATAGAATATTGGATAATTTGAAAGAAGTTTYAAGCTTTGTTAAGAACATAAATTATGCTAATTTTGATATCTCTGTTGGTATATTTTTGCTTGGACTGAATTCCTGTACAGTCTCTYGGGTAGCCTGGAGTGCCTCAGGAACAATCATTTCATTACCTTTCATATATARTATCTGTCAGAGGCCAATTTTGCTGCAGAAGATTTCTTGTTCTTTGTAGTTTATTCTTTTTATATCTGTGGCTTTACTCAAGATACAGCTAGATAAAYTGATTAAAACGATTATGTTTAAAGGAGTTAAAGATTTATCCATTAAACACCAAAAATTGTCATGGATGGATTTTCCAAGCTTTCGTGGGAGTAGAAAAGAGACCTGAAATACGCTCTCCTTGGGAGCCATGAAGAAAATTCTAGYTAAGTGCCTTTCAGATATGGGAGGGATTTTGCATGGCCTTTTTGATTTAGCCTTGCCACACAAAGTGTGGCACACAGGTGTAGCACTTGCCACACAAGAGTCTTATTGTCAGGGTTTCCTGAAGGCTGAATCCTTTCTTTTTCCCTTTTCTCCATGTACAACCATAGAAGCAGATGYCACTGGGTGTAGCCTGCTGAAGTAAATAGCTATGTTTAAATGAGATCTTTAATTGCTTGAAAGTACTGTCTTTTTTAGTACACTACATAAAGGCTGTACATACTTCCTAATAATCCTGACATTAGGAAACTGTTTAAAATGTGACAAGATAAAAGGGTGAAGAACACTTTTGTCTGAGTAAAACAGTCTGAGCTTTTTAATTTTCTAAGCCAAATGAAACAAAAGAATAGCATTCAAAAATTAGAGTTTTAAAATGCTTTCTTAGACATTAAGCTAAATTTATCCAAATCCTATGTAACTCTAAGAAGTCTTTGTAGTTTCTCAGACTAAGTTCAAAAAACAAAAYTGGAAGTGAGTTTTACTGCTGTTACAAGCTGTTTTTTTTTCAGGRTATAGTGTGTTCCTAAGCTATGGAAGTCACTCTCTTGAGGGTGTGTGGACTCCAGGGGAGGGACGATGAAGGATCTCTATAAAAGAGATTCATAAAAAATCAATGGACACTATACCTATTAGTAATAATAATCAGAACAGGGTTGATTTGAGCCAGAAATAGCTCCAAGGTATATTCAGATAATCAGACTAGTCAAATTAATTGTTTTAACACCTGTTTACATGCTCTTTCTAGAACTTTGATTTATTTTAGAACTTGGAGTTGAATTAGCAATTTACCATGCATGCTTATCAGATGCTGTGAATAAAACAGCAACACAGTCAGGCTGAAGACCATTTTTGAAGATCACCTTGTGCCTTCAATATTAAAGTCTAAGCTAAACAAGAGCATAGAGCCATTAATCTAATCCCARGTTAACCAAAATGAAGCAATATATAGGATATTATAGAAGTGTTTTGTTAGTATGGGTCACAGTCTCAACAATTTAGCAAACAAATTGTGTAATTCTGAAGACAACTCCATCTGGTTGCTCATAGTGAAAGTTTCCCTTTCTTGGTTATTTGCAAACTGGTTATTTGCAAATGGTACCACTTATATTCAAGCATTTCCTAAGTCCATCATTTGCCTGTTCTGTAGAAGATGAAGATATATTTTTTGTGCAAAAATTATGTATGCCTTTCTGCAAGTCAGAAGGCCAGTTTTTATTTAAGGTGCTTCCCAGGCATTCCATATTGTTGTTTTTCTGCTTGGTCAGTGCATAAACATTAGGGAACAATACCCAACAGGGAACAATGCAGAAGGCAAGAATGGATTTACTAAGGGTCCATCCCATATAGATAAAGCTCAGAGCTGAATACTGTCATACTCARTTTCATTTTCTTTTTATTTTCCTTCTGTCAGAGGTACACTGTGTTGTATTTTTAAGTCAACTGACCACCAAAGGCAGCTTAAGAGGGCCATTACCCAGGTTTTTGATTCTCATTGTGTTTTACCATTAAGACTTTTTTTTCAGGAGAAAGGGAATCTAAAAAAAAAGTGTTGATCTCATTAAGATGAAGAGATAAGAATTTTACTTTTGTTGTTGTTGTCTTTGTTGTGGTTTTGGTTTTATGTTTTTGRTTTTGGTTTATTTTTGTAGAATCCCTATGGAGAAGCTATTAAATAAGYAACTACTATGGCAAGCCGTTTTTTCCTCAGAGAAAATATTTGTTTATTGTGCAGGATCTGTGATTACATATCTAAGACTGACTGGCAGTGAAAACTGAACTGTGATTTAGCAGATACGTATAGTATGAAATTTATATTAGTTGGGTTTAATGCACTTCTTTTGCTGCTAGAATAGCCACAGGAACTGCTGTCATAAGTAGAGAAGACAGGGATAAAATCCAGTCACCCAGAATCCAGTCAAACAACAAAACTGAAATAATCTACTATRAATTTTACTAGAAAATTTGTTAACAGATACTACTGCAATTTCAGCTACTGCAATAATTTTCACTCTTATTTTGATTCAACTTCCATCTTTTTTTTTTCTGATTCTTTCTACCCTGCAAAACTTTCCCCCTTTGGTGTATTTTTATAGTGGGTGATTTCCCCTGGCATTAGATCATGACTATTCCTAAAATATTTGCCTGAGAGCTTTTCCTTCTCCATTGGGAAGAGACATCAAAGAGTTATCATCTAATTGACTTTGTGTTTTGTCTTTTTCTTCCATGAAAAATTAGGTCAGTACAACATAGGATAAGGGGAAAAAAGCATTTAAATTAAGACAGTGTATAGCTTCACCAAGACCTATTCATATCCACTGCAAACATTTTATTGGTGTTTTTTTCTGGAGAAAAAAAAAAGATTCCTATTACTTAATAGGAATCTTAAGGGTTCAGTTTTGGGGGTTTTTAACCTAAAGTGTCAAGAAATTTGAAAATTGAAATACAGTGGCATAGATCACTAGAATATAGAGACTGAATAAATTGCCCAACTGAAATGGAAGCTTTGAAACTCCCTCAAGACTTATAGTTAGGCAGACTCCATTCTTTCTAAGTCTGTAAAACTAACAACTTAACTGCAAGTATATGGACTCCCTGTGCTGCCATTTCAAATGATGTTTGGCTTAAATTAGTCAGTCTCTGAAAACTGAAATGGGAAGATATTCAGCTATCTTAATTCTTTTATTGGATGTGTATCTCTATGATATTATATTTTTATGTGAATAAAAGAGAGGTCAGTGTTCTGATAATTTTATAGACCTGCCAGTTACAATTCCCAGTGAAACCAATTGGATTTTCACATAGAAAGTTGAATGGAAAATAGAATGCTACATGTGAGCAGTGTGTTTCAAATTCAGAATCTTAGAATTATATTTTTTTAACTTAGCAAAATGTGTTTATGTTCACATCAAAACTGCTGAGATATAGGACTTGTGCAGTGAAAAACTAAGAGTGGGAAATAGATGTGTGCAATGAATAATGATATTTCCGCTGCAAGACAGAATGGTTAAGATAGCATTTCTATTGGAAGGATCACCACGAGTTTTAGAAGTGATATTATTCCTTTGAGAATTGTTGTAGAAGAAAATTGTGAAATCTTCTGTAGGTTTTTGTAATAAACGTCAAGCCTTTTTATCTTCAGATAGTGGCCCTTTTGTGTTTCCAATGACGCCTCATCCCTGGAAATTTTCAAGCCAGGTTGGATGAAGCTTCAAGCAACCTGGTCTAGTTGAATGTGTCCCTATACATGGCAAATCATCTAGCAGGAAAAGAGACCTTTAAGCTCTCTTTCACTTCATGAAACTTCATTGATTACATGAAGAAAGAAATTTGACTARTTAACACATCACTTGAAGTTTTATTAACCTGCTTGCAAACTGTAATAAATTGGTTGGCAAACTAAAAGCCAAATGAATATTTCCAATTCTGTACCTTTATTTGCTGTATTTACGTTGTGCAGATCAAAAATTTAAGACTTCATGAATGTGAGATAACTAATTCCTGAGTTAAAGTGGAAATTAATTTAAATGCTGAGGCCAACACAACTCCACATTACATCTTTCTCAGTAGCCAAGCAGTTCAGTTATGTTTTCAAGGTGAATTAATTGTCCTGATACTTTACAAAGAGTTTCTAATCCCAAGCTACCCTTTCTCTGCTGTCATTGTTTCTATGCAGCCAGGATGATAGAACACACTAAAATTCATGCCACTCTCTAGAATTTTTTWAAATATCTTCCCATTCAGGTAACTCACTCTATCCAGGTACCAAAGTACAAGAGATCAATCTGAGTATTGCACTGGACCTTATGATATTTTTTTACATTGGAATTTTTAAAGTAGATTTATTGAGTCTAGCTGTTCCTGAGCTTATATTACAGTGCAAATGGRTATAAATACAATAGATGGAATTCACTTCTTGGGTTTACTTATAAGTAGCCATACCTGATTTCTTCTATAATAAGACAATAGAGAAGCAATTGTAATGAAAAGTGGTTTACATTAATTTATGTGGTAAAATTCAAATGATTTTGTGAAATCGGGCTACCTGGYTGACATCCCATGAGCTGAATTCCCTTCACAGGATGTTTCTATTTGACTTTCCAGTTTTTCAGGTGAAAGAAAGAAAATAGTTAAACCATTAACTCRGAGTGGAAAAGATGGAAGTATTTATCCTCCATCATTAAGTGTTTGGAAAGAGGTAGCAGCACTGCTTATAGCTGGGAAATAGGAAGGTCCTCACACTTTTTCTGCCTTCACAGTGGCTGCACAATGAACCCAGTGCTAAGGGTAGGACAACCAGCCCTCCTCATCCTGCCTGCTTCCTTCCCCARCTCTTAAGAATTCAGATTCAAAGTTTTGAGCATCAAAGTTTTGAGATAGGCAAGTCAGTGGGAAGATATAAGGCTGCTTGCATAGGAATTATCCAATGCTATCATCAGAGGAAATGTAACAGTCTTTTGGGAAATCCATTGCTATTTGGCTGTGGGAAGGGCAGGGATAGGACTGAGTTTAATATCTCTGCAAAAAGGGAAAAAGGTCTGATAAAGCAGGATAACATTTCCACACAGTCGAAGGCAAGCCTTGGCTGCCTGCATGCTAAGGATCTGTATGCAGTTCTGCAAACTAACCAAATATTTACTCTTTCAGTGAGTTCTAGGTGACACTGTTAGTGATGGCTGGAGAAAGTCTTTTCTTACTCAGTCATACTTGGCCATCTTGTGATGTGCCTTTATTACATTTCTATAATGAATTGACTGCTGTGGTTGACAAGAGGAGTTACTTGGATGTCAGTAAGGCCTCTGACACTGCTTCTRTAAGAGCTTCAGAGAGAAGGTGTCRATGTGTATGTTGGATGAGTAGAATGAACACTGTTTGAATTACCAAGCTCAGATGATGGTGATCAGCTACACAAAATCTAATTGGTGGCCAGTAAMTGGTGGTATACCCCAGGGGTCAGCACTGGGTGTAATCCTGTTTAACATCTTCATTAATGAACTGGACAGAGGGCCAGAGCATATTCTCAGCAAGTTTTCTGATGAGACAAAAYTGGGTGAAATAGCTGATCAGAGAATCATGCTGCCATCCCRTTGGACTTCARCAGGCTGAAGAARTGGTCTGATARGAGACTCATGAAGTTCAGCAAGGGAAGGTGCAACATCCTGCATGTGGGGAGGAACACCCCAAGTACCAGTGTAAGCTGGGGGYCACCTAAATGGAAAGCAGYTCTGTGGAGAAGGGCCAGAGCAWCCTTGTGGACATCAACTTGAACATGAACCAGCAGTGTCCTGTGGCAAAAATGACCAGTGGTATCCTGGGCTGCATTAAGAGTGTTGCCAGCTAGTCCAAGGGAGGTGATCCCCTCTCCTCRGCCCTGGTGAGGCCACAACCAGAGCACTGTGTCCATTTCAGACCTCCTCAGTACAAAGCACCTGTAAAGTGCAGCAGAGGGCTACAAAGATCATGAAGAGACTGGAGTATTTCTCATGAGAGGGAAGTCTAAGAGCTGTGACTGTTTASTCTGGAGAAGAACAGGCTCAGGAGGGTTTAAACAATGTATAAAATGTATATCGTGGAGCCAGGCTGCTTTCAGTGGTACCTAGTGACAGAATAAAAGGAAATCACCAAAAAGTGAAACACAGGAAGTTTCTTGTAGACATAAAATAGTACTGGATGTGTGTGAGGGTGATAGAGCAGATTGCCCGGGAGGTGCTGGGACCCATCCATGAAGATTGCAAAGRCCATCTGCAAATGGTACTGGAACTGCCCCAAACAGGGCAGCCCTGTTTGAGCAGAAGACTTGGGACAAGTTTTCTTACAGAGTTCCCTTTCAACCTCAACCATTCACTGATTCTGTGAAAAGAGAAAGGTTAGTTGACAGTAKAGTTTCTAAGCTCTGCTTTCTGTAAACAACATATCTCAGTTGTTTACAATGGGAGCTTAGACACCTACATAAACATACCTAAATATAGATACAGTCTTGAACTGAAAGAAAATTGGCATGTTTTGTTCTATAATAAACATTAACACATGTTTTTATTTGTTAGGGGGTGTTACTTGAGCCACTTAGCTTTTCTCYAGCTCTTATGCAATTCTCTTATTTTATATTTGTGATTTTCTTTTCTTTTTTCAATATTTTCTACTTTTCTGCTAAAATTTTATTTCAAAATCAAAACTTTTATKAAAAGAAGTTTTGAGTCTGGATGATTCAGAAATAAGTTAAATGCCTTAATGATTTAATACTGAGGAATTAATAACAAGAGTAAAAAAAAATCTCAAAAGTGCAGTAATAAAAYATTTTAGTGATACGACTCACTGCAGCATGTTTTATTTGAATGCTTGGGATTTATGTTGTTAGCTCTGCAGATTTACAGGGGTCCATTCTCAAAATGATGTGTGTAAAATAATTTCTGAATAAAAATATTGATTGGTAGAGGGGAGAGGTACTTGTGAGGTACTGGCACTTCTTTAGAAAGCACTTATGTTAAGTAGGAATTTCCCATGAGACAAGGGAGATATTTGAGGTAGTCAGTTTGTAAGTGTTGTACAATTGTTAACTRCCATCAGAAAGACATGAGATATTTGTGCACTCCAGAGATGCTGAAGAGGTAGATAATACCTTTTCCTGACATTCATTTTTTCTTTTATTTTCAGTCTCACTTATTTTTTATCATGCATCATTCAAGTCCTGATAACTGTAAAATAAGTTGTACGGTGGTTTTACTTCCTATTTGTCTTTTTTTTTATTATTCATCAGTGTATAAAATTCCTGATAAAAAAAGGACATCATGTTTTCTTCTGCTATGATGATTTGCATATTTGGAAGCTTCTTCACCAGCTCTTGAGTACATCCTTTTCTTTAATAGAGGGAACAGAAATTGCTTAGTTTCTAATGCAAGGTAAAATAATACAGACAATATTCTCATGAAGAAATAAAATTTGTGGCATCATATACTACGTATATGCCTCCTTTCAAAGAAGAAAACACCAGCAGTAACTGACTTAGTTTCCCAAAACTTTGACCCAAAAAGTGTGTATCCCTCTATTCAGGTCCAAGTAGTGTGGATCAAAGCTAAAAACCCATCACAAACAACTCTGCTACAAAACAAAGGTACAAATTATAGGAAATTAATAGCTGTAAAACATTATTATTAATGTCATCAGAGTAACCYGTGTGTATGGAGAGTAATTCTTGATTTGTTTGTTTTCCAGCAGTATTAGCTGCTTTAAGGTACATGTTTCTTGAGATGACCTTGCTTCATTAATATCTGTGGTCCAGAACAAGGTACAGTATTACCACTGTWGGTGTCTCTTTTGATTTTAGCCTATTAAGAAGGCAGTTCAGTGCCCACTTAGGATCTGACAGGACTGGCAGGCTGGTTCAAACAAAGAGATATGTCACATATTTCAGAAACATTTCAGGTAAACCTGACCAAGTCTGAGCAAATGTCAGACTTACAAGCAGTCTTGTCATAAACAAAAAGTTAACAAGCTGAAGAAGAAGAAAAAARCCCTTCTGAGCTGCATAATCTTAATTGTTACTTATAACTGTAACATATTAGAAAAAAATGCCTGAATTTAAAGGTGTTATTTTAAGAGACACTGTCCCTTTAATAATGAACTCCAACAGACAGAAAAGCTGGATCCTGTCTTTCTTGTAGTCAAGTAAGCTTTCATCATTTTTCCCTTGATGTTGGATTAYAGAGCAAAGTTAAAAAAGAAAAGTGAACCTCAAGCCAGGTTTTTAAATCCAGAGATAGGCAACAAATTTAAGYGTCCTGATTTTGAAATGCTGAGCCTCTGGCAACTTCCATTTACTTTAAAGGGAGCTGCCAGGGGCTCAGCACCTGAAAATAAGGTCAGTTATTGAGGCACTGTACTAAAGATTGATAATTCAGAGAGAGGAGATCCATAACCAGAGCACATGATTGTACCCCTTCAGGAGCAGAAAAGATTCTGAAGTAAAGAACAGAGCTTGTCACAGTAACACTCCTTACTCTTACTAAGCAGGAAGTACAGTATCCACAGAAGAAATCAGAATGTATCTATTTTATAGAACATGAATATTAACATATATGACACCTTAAAAAAAAAAAAGTTAAACAAACCCAAAAAAACCCCAAAGAACAAAACACTGAAAGAAAGGAGGAGGGGAGTTTTAAGGGACACCATGATTTGAAAAGTCAAATTTCAGACCACTGAGTCATGGCTTTGCCTTCTACTAGCTAGTCTGCYTCTGAAGGTTTTCATCTCAAAATTGCATTCATTCACCCACTGTGCAAGAAGCCTATCCACACACTGAGCTGAGATACTTCTTTAMTTCTTCTGCCTCCATAGGGAGCTAGGTGGCAAATCCACAGAGGCACACAGGAGATGTTCTTAYGATCTCAGGCTATTAGCAGGTCTCAAGTCTTGGCTAAGTTATTGGCTTATCCTTTCTGCCTTTAAAGGAGGATGTGTCCCAAGAGGTAATAACACCTCAGCTCCATGTGTAGTGGTCTTTTTGTGGGYAGGGGCCATCTGAGCTGAGCAGAACTTTTACTATTATAGTGAGTAAASGTCATTGTTTGAGCAAATTCTCACCACAAAACACATCAAAACTGGAGGTGTAGTTGGCTTATCATGCAACATCCTTGTTTAAAAGGATATAATYGTTTCAGTTCCCACCACTTCAAGGACTTAGATCATCAGTTTTCTATTTCTTCCATTCCTGTAGTTGTTTCTTCCATTGTTTAATAGCTTTGTTCTTTAGCTTGTTACTTGGAACTTCATCCTCATTATTCAACAATAGACCCCATTTTTTTTCTTTTCCTTTTTTTCCCCCTCCACATTCAGATAGAAATTTTGCATGTAGGCCTGATCCCATGAGAAGCATGAATCTGGAATCAGGAGGTTTCATTAAGTCTAATTTTACCTCTTAGTTGTGTCCTCAAGATGATTACAGTTGTACCATGATGTGTTTTGTTTGGAAATTAAAAATGTTGAAAGAAGGGAAATAAAAAAGAATTTTCAGCAGTTCTGTCAAGTTACATTGCTCCAACCCTTCATTTTCTTTTTTTTCTTGAGCTCCAGCATGTATTTTTTATCAGATTTTTCCTCTTAATTTTGAGTSTTCTGCATTTCCCCACTACTAAGCTATCTCATGGTATGAGCTGTGCTAGCACTCACATTAAAAACAGTAATTGTCAAGGATTCTTTACTGAGCTGTGAAAATTTGCTCTAGGCAGACACTTGCCTCGAGGCTGTGAAGGAGTCTTGTGCAATCTCCAAGGCCATTTTATGACGCCGTTTCTTTCCCGYAAGGGTTCCAACCTGAAAGTTACAGAAGTTTAATTTTTGTGTCCTAATCGGCTGAAACACTGCAGAGTTCCGTGTAGTTACTCCAGGGATTCAGAGGAGTTTTCTGTCAAGGAGCACCAGCCAGCTCAGGGAATCCAAACTGGGCCTTTCTCTCTGCAAAACATGCTGATGTACTTTACAACCAGATTTCTAATCAGCCTGCCTCACACTGCTTTGAGGTAGCCAGATGACCTGCCTTAAAAAGGCCCTATTTACATAATTGAGCCTGCCAGCAACTACACTTTTCCCGCCAGAAACGGCTGGACTCTGGACAGACATTGCTAGTAGACAGAGATTAGATTTGTGTATGGGTGAAAAGCTAACAGTTTGAGAAGTTCAAAATCCGCCAGGCAAATGTAAAAAAAAAAAAAATACGAAACCACTAGAAAAATTAACATGAAAATAAGTAATGAGAGATTCTTGATTTAATATCTCTCTGCTTTGTTTCAATAGCCCAAGACTGTGTTTTAATGCTCTTGGACTGAGTAGTCTCAAATGTGGGGCAGCACTGGGAAATAACTTTARATAATACCGTGGGGATTTTACAGGATCTGCAGAATGGATGTGACTGTTAAGTTTTTTTCAGAGCAGTGTAAAATACCCGTGTTCTGACTGGGGAAGRATGAACAAGAAAGTGTAGGAGAACCTGGGAGTTTCATTTACATAGCATACAGATGCAAAGATACAAGGTGCTAAGGGTGCACACAAACACTAGAGAGTTGAGAACTAAAGCTAGTTAAACATGCTTGTTTAATTAACCTACCTTAGTTCAGACAGTGGCCTCGGTATTCCCCAGATGTCAAATGAGGCAACATTATGACAGTAAGTGCTGGTTATCACTCCATCCTTTTGGTCAGTAGGGAGATCTGTTTTATTGCATTATAGAATCATATGCAAATAAGTTTTTCTTATATTCTTCTGATCACCTTTGCCAAGCACAGCAGTAATACATAGAGGTTGTAGAGAAAGCATAGAAAATTGTGTTGTAAAGCATTGCTGCAGGTGTGTGGTGCAACCTTTTTCTTAGAACRGGGCTAACTTCAAAGTTAGGCCAGATTACTAATAGCTTTTCTTCAGTAGTTTTGGAAACTTCAAAGGATGGTAATATAAAAGTCTTTCTGTACCTACTATGATTTTGAACCACTCTTATTGTGAACTGCTCTTATTTTTTTCATTATGCCTATTTTAAATTCCTTTGCTTCTTCCCCAAGGAGTACCTCAGAAACAGATTATTCCAAGTCCCAAGCCATCTCTGATCTTCCGTCATATAAGTGAAGTATACATTTCTGATGAAATTTCCAGTATGACTACAAATTTTTGTAACTTTCCAAATGCAGTCTGAACAAGAATTTTTTATGATAATATAAATTCTATCAGTTATTTTATGAKCTGGCCATATTACTTATAATATTAAAATCTTGATATTAACCTATCAAATCTGGAGTTTGTTTTTTTTTGTTGTTGTTTTGTTTGTTTGTTTGTTTCTGTTTGATTTATTCTGTTTGTTCTTACAGCCTCTGGTCATTGAAAACTACAACCTTCTTTTGTAGTTAAACACTATTTTKTTTTTGTTCAAATTACAGTGCTTTGAGAACAATATTGTATAACTTCTGGTTTTTTGAAAAGCATGCAAGGTGTACTGGTATTGTTATTCCTTTACATTTATTGACAACTACTAAACCATGGCTATGAACAATACGTTATTTTCAAGATTACTTCAACATATATGAGCTGCTAAGTATACAGCTAAAAAATAGTCTTATGTATGCTTATGTCAACCCTAAAACTTCCATTTTTACTGACCTTGTACTATTTTTGAAAACCTAGCTTTTACTAAAATTTTAGATGGACAAAAATAGGCATAAAATAATTTTAAGAATAACAATCCCTGTTGGCAGAAATTGAAATATGTTTTTAACAATCTCTTTAAAGGCATATATCTATAATTTGTGGACATAAGAAATTAAGTACACAGAAATTGCATACCTATTACATGCAAATTCAGCAAAATCTGTTATATGCTGCTAACTTATTGCAGCAAAAGCTAAAAATGTTGAGTCTTGATATAATAATATACTGTACAGGAAAAATCTTCAGAAAATTGGGTAATAACTTTCCTGTCAGTAACTTTTTGTATGGTCACATTAATTTAATAAGTAATAAAACTTAAACTGTGATAAATTTGCAGTAGTTTTCTAAAAATTTCACCAAAATTTCTGCAATATCTTTTTAAAGCATTGGGCTAAATCTCTTCATCCTGAGAATGAAAATGGTAGTCAATTGGAAATGGCTGAAAAAATATAGTTTTGGAGCTCCAGATTCCCTGGTACATTTGCATAAGTAATGAACAAAGGAGTATCTTTGGGATTAAATTTTGAACATGTTGGCATACAATCAGATTTTCCAGGCAGAAGCATAATCATGTTTATTATAGCAAACTAATACCAGAATATGTATCTGTTTTTACAAATATTTCCAAAAGTCCCTTCAGAAGCAGTGAAAGAAAAACTTTCACAAAACTTATATTTTAAGTATTTATATGTTTCAGTAGGATAACAAGACTATTGGACCTACATCTAGTCAGAAGGCACTAGGAAAAAAAATCCATACAAGACTGTTAAACTTGAAAAGAATATCTTTGCTTAGGTTATCTATGAACAGTGCATTACTAGAAACTTGGCTAGAAAAGTCTATTGTAATCACMAAAATATATTTGCACCATCCTTATATTCTTCCCTAAACACCTGTCTTTGGCGCCCAGTCAGATGGATTTTTGCTACGATTTTGTTCAGCCACTCTCATATCCATTGGCAGAAAAGCAATTGATTATTAGCTCCATTCTTATTATGAATGGATATTGCAAATCTGATCCCCAGACTAATGTAATTAAAGAAAAATGGGTCTACACCTTTTTGCTATCTTTGATCAAACCTTGTTATTTACCAAAAACAGTCTCACAAACTCAACAACCTAAAGATTATTTATAGCACAAGGACAAACAAGCAAAATCTCTTTTTGTGGGATATGGGGTTATAATTGTTAAAGTTGTTMATGGTTATGTTCCCCTGAAGACCCTGTGGAAAGGCACAGCTGCAGGCTGGACAGTTCAAAGTTGGTAGGAGGGTGTTAAATAATTATGACTCATGGACAGCAGCACTGCAGCTGAGCAGCCAATGGGTGCTCTTCTCATGTTAAGTTTTGGTTTTGTCTGGTTGAGATTAAAGCTATAAAAGGGGAGTGATTTCTACATTACAGGATCTCCTTTGGATGCACATGGGTGTCCCTTTGTTCCCCATTGCTGCATCTTTTGGTGCAAAAATTGTTTCTTTGCTAAGTAAATTTCCTTTGGTTTGTTTATTTTCAGCCACATAAAATACAAAGCACAAGTGCTCAGTTGCTGAAGATGTCAGATGGAAAACATAAAAGTTTATGTTTAAATGAACCTGAATCTGTGTTCTAGACCTCAGCTGGAAGTGGATTTGAAATTGACATGCAGAACGTTAYGTGCACTTCTTGGAAATTACCAACTTCATATCTCAACATCCTCTAAACTCTTTAAGATAATAGACTGGATGAAAACAGAGATTCCAAATTGTGCAGAGCTTGATACTGTAGGCTGTCATATAGCATTTTAAAATCAATTTGGTGCTGAACAGTAAGCCTATGTAATTCTCTCCAAATTCACGTTTCCTACTGAGACGTCCTAGCGTATGCTAAGTCACAGCATCTGTATTTTGTATGCTTAGGAAGAAACTGCATCTAGGGGAAATATTCAGAAAGTCATGCAGCAACCTAATTCTAGATGCTAAGATATTTAGACAACATATGGCAGTATACACAGTAATGGCATTTTGTAAGCTGTAGCTCAGTAAACTAAATCTGGACTTGAAGTTCCAAGGTCATATTCTTAACTCTGTTGCTTGTATAGTGTGCCCATTTAAAGTAATATTTCCTGTTTGAAAATTCCAACGAATTAGCCTTTGTCCCTCTGAAGAAAACAATAAAAGGGAGTGGTAGAGGAATAAAAGCCTGCCACCATTCCATTAACAGTCTAAAATGAGTAGCTCTCAACATCCTGATATTCGCTTACTAGTGTCTCATTCTCTAAAAAACATTTGATGAACTGTGTTTTAGATGCTAGATGAAGCAAATATTTTCAGAAACTACACGTGCACTATTTTTGTTAAGAGAATCTCACTTTGACACTTCTTTTTTTTCACTCCTTTCAGGATATACAGCTTCAACCAGGTGAATGTGAAATAAATATGCTGTTCCACTGCCAAGCATCTTAGCCTTGGTTAAATTACTGGGGTGAAAAACACCCTAAAAACCAAACAAAACACCTCCAAAACTTCACTGTGTTACTAAATAAGCATTTTGTATTTTTGTTTGTTTAGTTTTTGTTTGTTTGTTAATTKGTTTTGTTTTGTTCYGTTCTGTTCCATCTCCCTCTTTCTACAAAACCTGCTTTAATAGCAAATAGTGAAGCCACCTTCCATTAGTTTTTGGAGCAAACAACTTTGTTGTATTGAAAAATGGGTGCTACTTTTAATCAAATATCTTTGTGCTTGAATATTAATGTATTTTTTGCAATCTTCTTAAGTACTACAGAATTACACTCAAAAAGTTGAAACATCTGTCATTCTAAATTTCTTTAAGAACATTTAGCATGATGCTGGGCTCTTATATGCTTCTCTTTTTCCAAGCTGTTAATAATAAGTTGAGAACTTATGCATCACTCTTCAGAATCACTGCAGCAATTCCCTGGGTGTGTTTCAGAGGGCATGCATATTTTTAGATGAAATATAGTGCATCAAAGACACAGTATTCTTCAATGTGCTTTCTAGTCTTAAAGGGTTCAAGCAACAATCAAAAGTTACACATATGCATAGTTGTTTACAGCAAGTATTGTTTCCTTTCATAATCAGGTAATATCAGTGAATTGTTTAGAYTCCTCCCTTCAGGTTTACTTATTATTCACTCAAAGTCTGATTGTTAGTTTTGTTTAAATCTACTTTGAGAAGTAGGTAAAGGCTTTAGTTTTTTTGGGTTTTTTTGACAACTCACATACTATTAGATAACAGATAATCAGTTTGGTAYAAAGGAACATTGAATTATTCTAGTCATATTGAATCTTTTGTGGCTGCTGTGGAGGAGGAGAGGGCAAGGAGGATGCTTTTGCACTAGCATCTTTTTATTTTAACTGTTTCCTTAAATTCTAGCTTGTAAATGAATCTAGAGAAGAACTCAAAGGACTAAAATGACCCTATTTTCTTTTTTAAAAAATTACAATCCATATATTGTACTGCTTAAGAATGTTAACATTTGACAGAAGCACTTAAAAACAGATAATAAAATACTACTTAAGGTAAAGTTTTCTTTGCTATAGTATGGTATTCAAGTTGCTAATTGCTGAATTGAAATGACAGTGTGCAGTCTAATGTAAGGCAGTAAGTCGGTTAAGACAGAAAAAGGCAACAAGCTCCTCTTTTACTCAAAAAGCTAATATAGCTGAATAATTTCTCAGTAGCAGAGTTGGTAAATTGATAAGGTGAGAGAATGTATTTACATTGCATTTAAGCACAGGCAGACAGAGTGTGTTTTTCTACAATGTATCTGACAATCAGGCACTCCAAGCTAAATACTTGATGGCAGAATCAGCTGAGTGGACAAATCTCCACTGGTTTTTGAGTTACCAGTGTAATCCCAAGTAGTTCAATGTTGTGATGTGCTGGAATTCCAGTAGCAGTGCTCACAGTATGGGAATACCACCATTCACCTTGACAACAGAGACAGCTCTATCCTGCTGAACAATATGATACAATAATAATGGGTTCTTTGGCTCTTTTCTGTTGTTTGAGTGTTTTTCCCCCATGAATGATTAGGAGAAATTGCTTTTAATAATGGTAGTCAGTAGTTCAATGAGTGGAGCACTCCTGTTTCAGAAAAAGATTCTCAATTCTCAGCTGAACAGATAAAGAATAGAGCTTGAAACTTCCTTTCTGTTTTTTCGGGGACTGCAGCAAAGTCAACATATATAAGGTATCACCTGAGGAAGAACGGGTGTCTTCCTCAGGAAGGGAGGARCCAGAAGGGGAGTCAGAAAGAGGAAGAGAGAGACAGACCTCAAAAAAGTTTAGGAGAAGAAAATGTATGCTAAAGAGGTATCACTAAGTCAGAACATTGTAGTATGTGGTTTATGAAAGCACAGATCACAGATGAGCAATTCAGCAGTACCACAGCCTGGGTCAGCAGAAAATGAAAAGAACTCATTTATTTCTTGCTGATTCTTAGGCTGTGTAAGTTGAATTTTGTAGCCTGTATGATCAAAGGTAGCAAAAAAAAACCTGGAGACTGTTAGTGTTTGACCCTTTTCAAAAGATATCAACAGTGAAGTTAGTGCTAAGTATGAGAAGACTTGTAAAAATTCAGCTTTTGTGTGGTACCTACCACATTTTTTTCCAATATATTTTCTGAATGGTGTTATTCTTATGTTATTGGTGGTGGTGATTGCTAAGGATTTCAATCAGTAATTCCTTTAGGAAGAGGATTACAGTCCTACTTTCAGTTAACCCATTCACACAAAGCACAGTCTCAATTTTTTTTATAAGAAAAGAAATAACATGTCCTTGTTAATGTTTTGTGTAGGTAGGGGTTCTGCTCTCCAGTTTTTGATTTGAAGGTCTAGCAATGCATAGACCTTGGTAAACCAATCCACTTGAAATGAAGTAGTGGTGATTTCCTCCTTGAATAAGTCTTTCACCACGTAGACCAATTTCTTTTGTTAAAATCAAAATCCTTTTGTCTGTATTGATGTCTAGAGTAGATTTATTTTTTAAAAGGAGACAAAAATCCCCCCCAAAACCCCAAAGAAAAGTTGCTTTGTTCCATTCCCATTAATTCAATGCAAAAACTCACATCCTTTTCTTCATGAAGAGAGTTAATGATGAAAACTAAAGTTCTCGCCTTACCTTCCTATTTGCTATTTATTCATGCAGTTCATTAAATCCCGTGGGTTCCATCAAATTTCAGGCTCTGCTAAGCATGTGTTCTGAAGGATTGTAACGTGATTAGAGRGAAAGAGTTTAAATAATAGTTAAAATAACTAAGATGTACAGAGAGACCACATGCCCTTCCATAATTTCTTTCTAAGTAAATTTGATGGCTGATTTTACCTCAAGGGATTGTTTCCACCAGAGMTAATGGCTTATGGCAAAGAGTTATGCTGTGTTAATGGGGTTGCAGAGACTGTTGATCATTCCATAAAAGAATGACAATATCTCATGTATGATCCTGTTGGGCCTCTTGGTAAAACCACCCTGGAAAACAGCAGAATTCTGATCTAAGGACAAGTATATTTTGAATTTATTTTGTTCTTGTTCTTTTTCTTTATACTTGAGTATGGTAGCAGTAATTAACATACTTAAGGACATTCTCTGACAAGCCTTAAAAACCACATGGAAATGGTCTCTATCTTAGCTTCTCTGTTGACCTGGATGAAAAAGTGTAAAAATAACCTGTTTAGCATGTCATAGCTATTTAGTAGTTACTAAATATTTTTCTGCCTATATTCCTGATATTTTTATCTCTAGCTTCAGCTCAGAAGATCCAAGTAATTACGTAAAGGTATATTTGGAATTCCTGCAATGGCCAGACAAATCGTCATTTTGTCATTCCACAATACCTAGAATTTGGACTGAAATTMCACCTTTGTAAATTAATCAACATGAAAACTTAAGAGTTAAAAATTTAAAAAGAATTGAAAAAGGAACACAAGACATTTAACTGACAATTGGTAAAAAATTCCTTCCATTTTCATTTGCAAWGGCATTTACTAACAATCAAATAACTAACATTGAGAGCATTGTCCCAATACCCCTTGAGCTCTGTCAGGTTTAGTGTTGTGACCATTCCCTGAGGAGTCTGTTCCAGTGCCCAACACCCCCCTCTGGGTGAAGAACCTTTTCTTGATATCCAACCTAAGCCTCCTACAACTCCTCTTAAGGCCATCTCCTTGAGTTCTCTCACTGGTCACAAGAGTGGAGACATCAGTGTCTGCCCTTCCTCTGTCCTCACAAGGAAGTTGTAATTGCAGTGAGGTCTCTCCTCAGCCACTCCTCAGACGGCTTCACCTCAATGCTCTTCACCATCCTCACYRCTYTCCTTTGGATGCTTTCTAATGCCTTTACCCAAAACTGCCCCCAGCACTTGAGRTGAGGCCACCCCAGAGCAGAGCAGAGCGGGACARTMCCCTCCCTTGCCTGGCTGTGATGCTGTACCTGATGCTCCCCAGGACATGGYTGGCCCTCACTRCCTGTCAGGGCACTGCTGACTCATGTTCAGCTTCCCATTGGCAGGACCCCCCCAGGTCCCTTTCCATGGCATTTCTCTCCATCATCTCATTCCCCARGCTGTCCATATGAGTCTGTTCTGGGATTTATGCATATTTAATACTCACAGGCCAGYCTGGGATGGAGCTCTCTGCATAATGGATAGAGTGAAATGTTTGGATAACATTAGAGATCCTGTTTCACCACTTTGTGTAAAGATACTACAAAAGACTGGATTGGATCCAAGTGAATACCCCAGAGCTGTAGACAGGAAGCCAAATGCCATGCAGATCTTAGCATTATACAGAAATACTTTCCAGTTTCCTTCAAACTTGCTAAATTTGAAAAATCAAGCCTAGGAAGCATTATTTAATTAAAAATTATAAGATGGGTTTCATTGGTACAATTGTTAGAGATGCAAAAATAACCCAAACCTTTTTTTTATTCTGATCATCACTATTATTTAAGTATTTTTAAAGATTTCCTGATAGCATTTGCCTTGCTTCTTTTATCTCCCCTCCTCACCTCATCAAGGTCAAAACCAACAAAAACCTCCCCTTTCATTTTGTGAAACTCTTATTAGTGAGAATTAATAAAAAAGGATTATCTGAATAAGGGAAACTGAATATTTTATTTAAATTGCCACCTTACTTCCAAAGTTCTCTTTTTCTTTTATTTCCAAATATTTCRYTTGCCASTAATAAAAGTTTATGATTAAAGCAGTTTAGTATTTGTCCTGGYTCTGGCCATGACAGCTAGTTTTTGCAGKAGGTGGGAGGGGCACAACCCAGACCCATTATCCTGCACCACCTCACACCAMACACAGGGGTGGGTGGGCAGAAGGGGGTTCTTTCCAGTCRGGGTAACATCAGGTTTCACAGRGTGTATGAATTGATCATCTTTCTTGCACTCCATRTTAATAAWGATACTGTTTGCTTCTTACCTCATTGCTGTTTCCAGTAAATTRYTTTTATCTYAGCCCTTTGATCTTTACCTTTCGTGTCTCCAATTCTCYTCCCAGTCCTGCTGCAGAGGGAGGGTTTGTGGGGAGGCAGAATGAGCCAGAGACGTGTTGTTTAGCAGGAACACTAAATTGGGGAACACCATTCTTAAAAGCCACAACAGTGTGGTAGCTGTAAATTCTTTGCTCACACATAAAAAACATATTAGATTTAAAGTTGATGGTAATTTGGTTTTTTTAGTTTTTTGTGCTTCTTTCATCCCATGGTATTCTGCAGAGTGGTTATGCTGCTAAATATTATCTGGCATTACAAAGGGGATTTCCGGGGAAATTAATTACATCACTTGGTWACAGCACCATCACACAGGTATTAGGTACTGCTGATAGATTCTTTCTCACTCTTTTCTCTCTTTTCATCAGTCATGTCCTGCCACAGGAAGGATATTGTTGCCTATGGCATTTCTTTCATATACATAATTTAGGAATGTACAAGCAGCAATATGTAAAAGGTTGTGAAGGAGTTGGATTTTGCATATCTCTAGCAGATTTTTAATGGAAAATGTATCAGATAATTTGTGCATCTGGTAGTTTTTAAGACACAATCCTACCATTTCAGCTTTAGATTGCAGTAGCCATTGGATGAGAATCCCAAATCTTGTTTCAGCTTGCACTCTCAGTCTTGGCTTACACACTTTCTTTCAACTTAAGCATACAGATTCTCCAGCAATTTATATGACGCAGAAAAATATATTTTACAGCGTCCATTTCTCTGTGTTGAGGCCCCAACAGTCAAGAAATCTCAAGAGAGATATAAACTTTAAATTGTGTATTGCTGTAGAAAGAGCTGCAATTTTAAGATACARTATTTAGGAAATAACTCTATTCTTTGTAAACCTGAGAGGCACAGCACCCTGTTAATATCAAATATTATGAGGCATTCCAYTGATGGCAGATAAAACATTTCAGTTTGTTATAATTACAAAGTTTTCTAATAGTTTAACATTGAAGTGTTATTTCTTTGCCTCCCAAAATTTTATGCATCTCTAGGCTTTAAATTTAAAATATTTGTGGCAATAGCTCCACAAATGCCTTATCTTTATCATTCATTACCAGCACCTTTTGGTGTGAATGTAGTGCTCAGTGAGAGCATATYGAAAAAGTACTTGAGGTTTCTGTGTCTAGTGTGCCAAAGAGCCCAATCCACCTTCTATGTAAAAATAGATCAGGGAGAATTCTAGATGTTAATGCGTTTACTTTGGGTAGAAACTAGTTTTAGAAAATAAGTCCGATATAAAGGAGTTATTTTCTTCAAGACTTGCATCTCTGCTCTGGGAGATAGATGACAATAACTTCAGGTATAAAATCTGCTCAGCAGAATATTACCAGTCCTAGAATAACTGCACACAATAGTTGTGGGGGTCAGTGTTGCACATGCTTGGAGGTGTTTATCCTCTCTGTCACTTCTGTCAGCTCTGTACTTGGTACAAACTCTCTATTCTGTTAGCATAATTTGCCTTGCTGTGAAGTTGCAACTTTCCTTTGTTGGTTTATACCTGCTCATTGAAAAAAAGATACAGCACAAGTGGAACACAGTTTAATTTTAATTATATYGGATACTAATTCCCTGCAGAAGCTAAAAAAAAAAATCCCTAATATATAGCATTATATAGGTTAGCAAATGCATTAGTAGTGTGGTCTGACTTTTAAACATTAGTGAAACMTATTGTAAACAAGAGGTCAAGTCTTATCCTCAGGTGTGATTAATGGAGTGTGTACATACAGCAACTATTGTCCTTGGGGAGTGATAAAAATAGGGGCACTGCCAAGCAGGTTGAAGGACTGAAGCCAGCCAGTTAAAAAATATTAATGTAGAGGCTTATAGGATGTGTCTTGTTTCCAGTTTCCGAGATTGTTGAAAATACATAAAAACTGCAGGTAGAAGTTGTGGAACTCCAAGCTGTTTCTTATTTCTTTTGAATATTAGAAAAAGTCTTAATGTTTCATTTAGATTATTATTTTTAGCTAAAACGGTTTCATAGAAGTTTCATAGAACTATTTCAGTTTCTTTCTTGACCATGCTCTATATTTTGTGTATGAGAAAATTGGTCCACTCTGTTTTTAAAAGAATATGAAGAAAAACTTTGTTTTTCCAGCACACCCTTTTCTTTAATTTTTTTCACAGATTGGCTCTCCTTGTTTTGTTTCTTATGCAGTGTATTTGTTTCTAGGAACTGCATCTGATTGAGGTTGTAAGGGTTTGAAACGTGGTAATATGACTGTCACACAAAATCATATTTAGACATGTCAAAAATAATTGTTCAAATACTACGAAAAAGACATCAGAAAACTATTGAGACTATGTTTTAGTCTCCTTTTTTAGTTAGGAGTAGATGCACAGATTGTAAGAGTTAGTCTTATTTATTAAGGTATKTAATGTGCTGTCTAAATTATTGGCATATATTTTATGTGATTTTATACGGTGTTTAAGATCCTATTGGTTTTTTGGGTCGTTTTCATTACTATCCCGAGTAGTGGCCAGTGTGTTTTTTAGCAAATCCAGACTAATGGAGTAGGTGTTACCTTTCACACTGGGGGATAATAACCACCTGCCACTGGAACATAAATTCATATAAATCTCAATATGCAAATCTGTTTTGTCATTACTGCTGCAAGTCTATGAAGCCCAATAGGACAGAAAATCCTAACATTTTGTCTTTAAATGTTCAAAACCATAAAATAAATGAAGCATGGGTGTTGATTGTCTTTTTTCTACATTATCTACACAGGGGCTGTTAAGAAGGCGTTTTTATCTTCTTTTCATGCCTTATTCTCTCATACTCTCTAATGAAGAGCTTCACTTAAAATATAACATTCTATGGACTTGAAAGTACATTTCTATGCTACTAAGAAGCTATTTTTATKCATTAAAGGCTTTCTACTGCTGTTTTTATTGATGTGCTGCATTGTATAGAATAATAAAATTTTATAACATGGGAATTACTTGTTTAATTAATTTTTACTTTTAAATTTTATTTTTTAAATTATATTTTTAATTCTTTAAAAACAACTTAGAATGATGCCATATATTTTTTTTCTCCTTGTAAAAGTTCCTACAGTTTCAATACACAGATTTGTGGACTACAAAGTACCATGTTTCTTCCACACTGATTAAACTAGATCTTTGTGCTTCTTTGTTGAAATTCAAGTATTCTGGTGAGTCAAAATTTATTTTGTGGCAGCAGTCTTGTGGGAAGGAAAAGGAAAAAAAAAAAGAATTTATTGGGAAAAAAGAACAACTGAAAATTAGTTTAAGCTGGTTAGCAATAATGTGCATGTACTGAAATATCTGGTGAAACCTTACATCTAAGGTAATATTCTAATTACAGGAGGTGATAGAATTAATCTTTGCAGCCTACTTTGAAGTAGTTTACAGACTAAACTCTTGTTGTAGGTTCTGTTGTTTTTTTGTGTACTTTAAGCACTTATCTGAAATGCCCCTGAGTGCTGGATTCTAAAATGTGTTACTGGTCGGCTTTAGGTTATCACAAGACTTTTCAGAATGTAATGTGAAGGACTCAAGATTTTGGAGCAGCCTTCATCTAGATGAAAAATCCTACAAACTGATACAAAAAATAAAAATAAGGGGCATTTGAATTTATAAATGAAATCACTTTCCTCTTTTTACTTTTTTTTCCTCCCCTCAGAGCACAAGTTATATATCAGTAGGTCTTCTATGTAACTTAAAAAACCCAAACTCTGCACTGTTTAGTTACAAACGAGAATCTCTAGGTAGCCCAGAAAAGATTGACTTTTGAACTTGAGCTGCGGGATTTTCTGGCACTTAGGTCTCATGGGCATTATAACATCCCYGTGTGTGCACCTTCCTGAGAGGATGATGAGCAAATCTTTGGTATTCCTCWGCCTTACCTGGAGCAATGGGATTTAAATGGGACGGAGCTAGTTTTTGAGAATGAGGATTTTAGGCTATTGAAGTCAGAGCATGARTCAGGGTCTCAGAAAATCAAGTGAGTTTTTATGGGGTTTTTTTGTAGTTGTTGTTGTTGTGGGTTTTTTTTGTTTGTTTTTTGTTTTTGGGGGGTTTTTTTGCCAGTTTTTCTTTCCAATAATTGTACCCTTTACTTGCAAGATTACWGTTGACTTTTTCCAGATACCTAATGTGTACACATATGCATCATGGCTACWTTTTTTGAGAATGAATTCACAAGGTTTTTTGCCACACAGAGCTTCAAAGATCTGTGTCTGTAGAAAGCAAGCTCTATGTATGCTCAGGTATCGTATAATAGAAAAACTTAAATTCTAGTCTCAGGGATTCTTATGTTACTTAAATGTCAGTTCCTCAAATAGATTTTTGTTTTGAAGAAACATGCAATGGGTAGATGCAAGTGTTSTCTACTCAATGAGATCTTGAGTAGACTTCATTACTGCCAGGTCGATCCTGACAGATTCATGTCCAAGTTGCCAGATTTATTCAAGATAGATGTCTTCTACAWTAATTAACTGCCCAAAGAGTTTATTTTCTCAAGTTGTATCAACATTTTCTGTCTGACTTGCAGAGGACTTTGGAAACAGTTAATCAGACTCTTCATGTCAAGTGATGTACTACCCCAGTCATCTCTTGTGTTGAATAAACTTAAGATTTMCTTATCACACCCCTTATCTCTAAATTAAATTTTTGAGCTCTTTCATGATTGTTGGTTCTTTCCTGGACTCCTCCATTCTTGTGTAAATTTCCTTGAGAATTTAGCATTTCTTAATTAATATCAGCAATGTCTAAAAAATATTTCAAAAATATTACAAATATAAATATTAATAATTACATAGAACCAATTATATTTATGGTATTTAAGAAATGTAGTAAAAATGTAATATGCAGACATATTGTAGCTCTTTTTATTAAATAAATTTAGGCAGATAAAGAACAGAATGGACCTGAACTAGAGATGGAAAATTGTAAAATTTAATAAAGATACATACTAAGAATATAACTTAACTGGATGAATATGTAATGCATAGCAAGTTGAAGCAAGACTTGTAAAACTGTGAAATAAAGTTTACAACTAGAGCTGCAAAGTGGTTTTTTTGGTATTTACTAGTAAGATTACTGCATCATTGAAAAGAAGGGCTCCCATGAAACAGACAAAAGAATAATTACTAAGCTGCTACTTAAGCTGCCTTGACAAAAATTTCACCTTTGGCCAGAAAAATACCAAACATATAATTTTTTTGTTACTATTATTAAATTACCTTTGAAAATTTGAGTGATGAGAATATTTTAACTGTGTTGAAATCACTGAAGTTTTTTTCCAAAGTTTAATAATTTAAAAATAAATAATATTTTCGTTTGAAAACAGATTCTCAGCACCCTAAAATGTTAGAACAATGAGGAGTACAATTACATTTCAGCTTTGTAAAAGAAAATCTAGATATGAAGAAAAAGAAAGAAAAACCTGCATGTTTACACAGGCACCCTGGGAACAGGCTTGCATGTAATAATCAAAGTTTTATTCTTCATATGATGGTGAGAACGACAGGATCTCCTAGATTACTCATATTGTACTTATTTCACCATGCAATASATCTGAAATATGGTGCTGGACAGAATCCATGTTGCAACTGATAGTGGGTTTGTGCATGGGTTACATATGTATATGCTTTGCTGGGAGTGTCCGATACTGACAAAATGTCAGCTACACTGTGTGTAGGTCTTTGGATGTCTCCTTAACTTGAAATCCCTCCGTGTGAGGGTGGTGAGGCACAGGAGCAGGTTGCTCAAAGAAGTTGTGGATGCCCAAGTCCCTAGRTGGGGCTTTGAGTTTCCTGGTCTAGTGGAAGGTATCCCTGCCCATGGTAGTTGGATAGGAACTAGATGGTCTCTAGGGTCCCTTCCAAGCCTAACCATTYTGTGATGTTATGAATCTTTACAGCTCAACCTGATTAGTTAAATTTCAAATMAATTTTTTCATAAATTCACACTCTGGCAATGTACTGTATGCTTACTACTAATGATTTATTTTACACTTCATGCTACCACTGTRTACACAGAATTTATACCCACACACAGCTGTGCATGCAATGTCACAGAGTGATGCAACTCTGTTTAGGGCTGGTGGCTGGGTGCTCCCAAGTCATGGAGGTTGGGTTGATCAGAAGCCCTAGCCCAGAGGAACCTGGAAGCTCCCATAAGTTRTTTCTTTTCCTTTACTCAAAGTACTGGCAGCAGGTTTTGTTGATTATTGGATTACCATGTGACTGCATCACCAGTAAGTTGCCAGTAGGATAGAAACCAGCACAGCACACTCTCCAACAACATGAGGGGTTAAAATTTCCAGAAGAATGAACTTTTAATTGGGGTTTTCAAGTACTGTTCTGTATCTGATGGTGAAATTCTCACTTTTTAATACTTGCATTTAAACTGATGAGACTAATAAGAAATATTAACCTCAACAATTATTAAGATAACTTTCTACTAACCAGTTATACTTGTAGTTATGTTTTGATAGTCAAGAGACAAAAATCTCAACATTTTTCCTTCCCTAATAAAAATTTGCCACCAGCAAATGATTGCAGCATAAATACTGTTGCATTTATCTCCAGGTTAAAATTCTGGTTTTCCTTCCAGTATGCCATTGTTGATTTGATGAAAGACAGCATTAGACAAAGAAGATAGGGATGGAAAGGATCGGTGGAAAGAAGAAAAACATGTTCATCTACTATCATAGATAGAGTCCTAAAGACAAAATCTGGCATGTTAAGAAGGTAAAGGAGATTCAGAAGGATAAGGAAACATAAAATCCTGAGCACTACAAGTATATGAAAGCTGGATTTTTAACTTGACTAATGTGGTAGGAGAGTATAAATTCTTAAAGTCAAGAAAGGAACAGATAAATACAAGTACATGAYTGGACAGTGAGGTAGATTTGAGGGTCCTTCAGAGTACTAGTGGAAGAGGCTAAAATAATCTGTGCTTGAAAGACAATTTTTAGTTACTGAAGGAGTTGATATAACAGATCAAGGTAGCATGCTCAATAAAATGTTCTCTGGTATTCTCAGTGTAGTGTTGTCAATACTGTAATATACAGTATTATTATAACTAAAATAGTTAGAAATGGAGATGAAAACTCTATCTGAAATAACATTAAGTCTTTTAGTTTAATGTTTCTTACTGTATTTCTTTGTATGGGAAATGTAGGCACAACCACTAGCCTGACTGCAGGAACTAATATAAACTAAGAAGCCCGCTCAGAAAATCATTGTGGCACAGCTTAAATTGGTTGAAATCTAAGAAATCCCTGAGGAAGGGTTTTTTCAGAAATGCTCTGGTGTCTTTCAGAGTTGTCATTGTGGGAAATATCAGAGAAGCAAACATGAAAAATGCAAACTGTAAATGTGAGGAAAGTGTATTTTGTGCAGTGAACTATTTGGCAGCATGAGCTGTGAATGAGTAGAGATCTCYGCGTCTGTCCCATCACCCATTTCCCAAGGGACAGAGCAGTCACTACTCATGACTGCCTCCAGTGAGCACCCCACACTTCACCATGTCAGAGGATTTTACAGCATTTGCACTTTCCCTTAGTGTATTTCTGAGTAAAAAAAATGTATTTTTTGGGATAAAAATAGTGCACTTTAGTAAATGAGAAGTATAGCTGGGAAATAATAATGAGTAGGAAGAAGAGGAMATTTTAAAAGAACTCAGGATAAACATTTTGTGAAATCATACAAATATAGAACATAAGTAAAATAAAAGTACACTTTTTCATCTAATACTGAACTAGCTCGAAAAGACAGATTTAACATTGTTGCTTGTAGTTTTGGCATTACTTAGAATAATGCTTGGTGTAATTTTTTTCTTCCTTCAGCCTCTCCATCCCAGTGCCAGAAGCAAAGAATTTCATAGYTGAGGATTATAACACTCTATTTCAGAGTAAGGTCCATAATATAACCAGCTTTCTTAGCTCTTTTACTTAAAACAGTAATTCCATTGCACCGATTCATGCTGTATCTGCCTGTATCTGTATTTACCACAGCAGTGTCTTGCTGAGTGCTCCCGAATTTTTGCAGTTTCTTAATTCTTTTATTTATATTGAAACTCATTCCATTTAATCCAAAAAGTGTTTCCAAAATGCTTTGATTACACAAAAAAGCATTKTATCAGTAGATAGTCTATTGACTCACAAAGAGATGAACCATCCCTGTGGTGTAAGAATACAATCTATTAGAGTAATAAAGGTTTAAATGCAAAACAATCCAAAGTAAAATATTTTTATAAAGTGTATCTACTATTTAAAGATCCAYTAGCAGGAAACCCTTTCAAATATTAATAAATATTATTCAACTATCAATAAATTGTCTATTTTTTCAGAATCACTTTACTGCTCTTGTTTTCCACTCTCCAGAWATAGGAATCCAAGTAACTCATGCATTAATTCCATAGACAAATTTCTTGAAACTTATCTGTTTCTAACAAATTTATGGTCATATGAAAGTGCAACTGACTTTTTAGAATAAGAAACTCAATTAGGGAGTATTTCTGACTTGAGAAACATTTTACTGGCAATGATTAAAAAACTAATTTACTGCTTATAGGAAATCTTGTTTTAACTATTTTCTAGCAGTAAGTTGAATCCTTCACTTGTGCTCCAAYGAATCATGCAAGTCATCTGATTCATTTGTTAAAAACTTACTGAGCTCCTATCTGTGATCAATTTAATAAAATATTTAGTTTTCAAGCCCACTGCTCTTAGGCTCTTTATTGCATCTTGTTCAAGTCGTAAATTAAGGCTGCATATCAGTTGTAGATGGAGATAGGATCTTTCAGATGCCTTGCAGCTGAAATGTATATATGGTCATACCATCCTTCTAGAAAGTGTGCCATTCAAGTTTAATGTAATGACTGGCATATTTTCTGTTAGATGGAAGAGCATTCCATTTAATGTAGCCATTTGACAAATCAATTATAAAATTTATTTTCATTTGTTTGTAAAGCTGGGGATGTCAGACTGTAGATTCATGCTGGTCTGTTAAGTGGTTAATAGCTTAATGGTAGATTTCATGGTGAAAGCTGCTGYTTCTGCAGGTGTCATCTCATTTTCTCTGTGGCATACAATTAAAATCAAGCCTCAACATTCTTTGATTACCCTGAGAAAGTATGTTCCCTTTGAAATTAATAGGTCCTGTTTAGGGAGTAAGATAGCAGATTGTCCCTCAATATTCCTAGTTTTTATAGGTAAAAAATAAAAAAAAATAAAATCATGGCACAAAAAATAAGCCCCTCAAAAATTCAAATAATGGCTCTTAATTCCAATGCTTATCATGACCTCAGTCATTTTTCACATTGTTCTRTGATATTTCTGATTTCTCAACTGGGAGGACACTTAACTTAGCAAAATGTAATTCCTTCACCCTGAGAATTTCTTTATTTACTCAGACCAGATGTTAAGCTCAGCAGCAGTCTGTTTGCAGTACTGCTAAGGGAAAGTGAGGATTCTTGTATGAAATAAGCAACCTTTTGGTAGTTGCTCTTGGATTCTAGTACTGACAGTTTAAAAATCAGAGCTGAATATCACCTGGATGTTTAATAAACTTCTAAAAGTCAAAAGTATAGCTAAAACAATAAGATGTCTGTGTTTGGCCATCATTCATAAGAAGTTATCTTATTGCTTAAACAGTCAAGCCATTACATCTTTGTGGAAAATCTGAATGTGATTTGCTGTTGAGAATATCTGCTGCTGTTTTACTTTATTTTTTTTTTCCAAAAAGAAAGACAAAAAGAGAGAAAGACAGAAAGAAAGAGAGAACTTTTAAAATTTTTATTATTTTATTTTATTTTATTTTATTTTATTTTATTTTATTTTATTTTATTTTATTTTATTTTATTTTATTTTATTATTTTATTTTATTACTTTCTGATTATAGAGTAGCTTTTCTTTCAGTGTGGTAAATTCCAGTCACATATTAGGAAAAAATTTGGATCTTTTTCTATTCTATTTGCAAGTCTTGTAGTAAGTTTATCCAGGAAAAAATGAGTATTAATTGGCTCCAGACAGATGCAAACAGAAAATTTGGTATCTAATATGATAAAAACATGGACCTGGAACAGTCTTCCCATTAGTTCTGTTAGTSTCAAGGCATTAATGTTTATATAGATCATGTAATATCATTGCCCTGATGTGAGGACTGGAGGAAACTCCTTCTGGTTAATCCATTAGGAAAGTATCATGCCAGATAAATTGCATTTTTGTATGGGTGATTATAGTGAAAAATCTGTGAGAGGTTTCTACACTGAAGCTCTTCATTAGTGGAAGCAATTTTTGAGAAAATGCCAACTGGCAATTTGGTCTAGATGACCTTTACACATTCCTTTCAAACCAAATTGTTATATGATTCCATGAAACTGCATAAGATATATGAAATGCAGTTATAATTGCCAAATAAAATGTATTTGGAGAAACATCGCTCAATGAAAGGAAATAAGACTTTACTCAAAGCATAGAACTCTCCCGTGATTCCTCTGAATATTGGCAATCCGTGTTTCTGCTGTTCTTTTAATTTTTTCTATTGTTTCTCCTATAATTTTACTGCCTTGTTCATGTGGCTTCACTGWACATTTCATTTTCATTAATAAAACATTTAGAGGATGGAATAAGGCATGTGCTTTAAGTAAGGATATGCTTTTGTGGAAAAGCTAGGACTCATCCGGACAAGGTCTGTCAGGGAAGGGCAGAAGGAGCTTCTGTTTTAAGTACACACCAAAAACATGACATAAATGTTGTAAAAATTGAACTACAATTTCTTTTGTATTCTTCTGATACCTGATCCAGAGTAGATCTTAATTTTTTGAGCTATTCTGTACTTTGTCAATATCTGGTTTTGCTCAGATACTGTTCCAAAGTCAGGGAACACAGAAAAACAAGWTCTCCTAAAGCAATGATTAAATTATCCCCAGAAAGGAACTATAACTCAAAGTCTCAGTTTTCTCTGTTTCTCCTCTTTTCCCAGTGACACAATAATTTATGATTGATCTTGCTATAGTAAGAAAAAATGTAGAATGAAGCAAGAACTAAGCTTAATTCTTGTCCCTGACTTTTCAATATGAAAAAGCGCAGGATGCTAAAGATATTTATGTTCAGCATATTGAGTTTAAATCTTTTATCATAGGTCACCCTTTATGCATAAWCTAGAAGTTCAGTTGTTGAATCTTTTGAATGGCATCAATATTTTAAGAAATATTTGAGAAGAAAAAGTCTTGCCTGCCTCAATCCCAAGTCCTTAAAAGTATGAGTTTGTGCTTATTTCTATTCTGTGTTTGCTTCTTGGGGTTACCTTGATTTATTCTTCATCTTCATTAACAGCGGAATTTGACTCATGCTGCTCAGAATTTTTTTGTCAAGAATTCTACAAAATGCCTCACAAGTGGATATTCTTATAGCCTTCTCCTCAATTCCTGTGTATARCACAGGTCAACATTAGAGTACCAGTCAGCAGTGCATTTCACACAACATGATTCCTCATAATACATTAGCAGGAAAATTATTTAAACAGTGCATTCTGAAAGTAAAGTAGTTAATTGAACAGTGAGGAAATTTTCTAGTGATTTTTTACTGATTTATAACAGTACTGATTTATAACAGTAAAAAAAGCTTTCTCCAAAACTAGTCATGAAACATCACAGAAATCATTCTGGTAGCCTTCATAAGTAGAAGTAGATTCCTAAAAAATAGCTACTCTTAGAAAACATCTTGTTCATTTTAAAGAGGATGAAGTAACTATTTTCACTCTCTTTAAAAGTAGTTTGAAGGAAAAGCTTTTCTGTCACATAAATTTGGACTGGAGAAATTTTTAATGGAATCAGTGATCTAGATATAGAAGCAGGAATATCTAAAAATGGATGGATAGAAAAAAACACTTCATGTTAGGGACAGCAGTAAGGTACAAAAATTATATAAACCAATTATTTTTTAAACAGTAATAAAAAACAACTAAATAATGTTAAGTAGCTCTTACAAAATTTGTAAAAGCTATATGGAATTGCTAAAATTATGGCTCTTTATTAASTTTTTAGATTATTTTTTCATGGAAATGTATTTTTCAATACGTAGCTTAATCAATCTTTGTTCTGAATTCAGTCCTGATCCAGCATATGAATTGGGAAGTTCATCAAGAGACCTCCAGAAGTCCTTTCCAGACAGTTAGGCTGTGGCTTTAAGTTTCTTCACAGAAAAATTCAAAAAGTCTGATATGTTTGATCCAGTTGTCAACATGAATCACAATACTGTGGTTGTAAAAAYTACAAGGCAACAGAATTTAAGAAGCAGAGACTACTCTAATACAAACAGTTGTCTTGGCTGAGATCTTAACAGAAAGGTGGAGACATAGATTTTGTGTTAGTTATAGAAATAAACTTTGGAAGCATACATGTGAGTTTTGTGATAACTAAGTCAAGCCTCTCTCTTTTTTCTACAAATTCGTGATTTAGAAGAGCACAAAAAAAAATGCATGTGGAGAAAAATTAGCATTATCTGTTTGTTCACCTTATTTCATGAATAGACCTCAGTTTATAGTTTTCCTGGGATTATACGGAAAGACATTTGGAAAGCAAAGAAACTTTCCTCCCTGACTTCTCTGRCACCTCAAAATGAAAATAACACTAACTAACCTAAGCCTGTCCAATCAATATGATAAACCAATGCTGATTATTTCAGGAAAATAATGACATCAGCTGAGGTCTTCTYAAATGACTTGTCAGTTTGGTACTAGTTTTTGATGATATCTTCCAGTTTTGTACAGCCAARTTTTTCTCAAAACCAAAATTGCAGAAGTTGTTTAAAGTCCTGAATCCAAAATGTCACCTTGATTTTGAAAGAAAGATCTTGAAAAGAMGTCAATATTTTCAGGTTTAACCCTGTGCCAGCTAGAAATATGGAAGATTATATTAATTCTATGAACTAAGTATCTGGACTATCCATTTCTTACTTTTGAGAATGATACTACAACTGTTATATAACCAGAAGGAGGGGGATTTTTACTGAAGAACCACCATGTTGCAGATTTCAGCTCCCAAGTGTTGKTTTTTTTCTCCCCTGCCCTACCCTTGCCCTCCTCCCCCCACAAAAAAATATTATAATTTAATCTTTTTAATCAGTGACTGAGTRTTATAGTGCTTTATATGCTCTTCCCTAAGTAATATAAACCTGCAATAGCATCAAAGTACACTTTGAAAACAATGAGACATAAAAGACTACTTCTGGTACTAAACATCACAATGTGACAAGTTTTATCTCCTGCCACATATGACTACAACTTCATAAATTACATTTATAAAGATTCCACTATAATTTACTAAATTTCAAAAATAATCAAAAAACTGAGGAGATATATTATTCAACTTTAACAATTTATATTGAGATTTTTTCTTTTTTATGAGTGTTTAATTTAATGTCAAGGATGTGCTATGTACTCACTCTTGAAATATAATAACAGTGACATGAAAAAGATCATCTATCACACTGATCTAGTCAAGGATTTCAGTTACTCAAGTTATTTTGTCTGAAATTTATATATTTTATTTGTCAGGAGTTGAGGGTTTTTTATTATTTATTGTCTCATCAGGTTGATACTAAGATAGCCTGAAGGAGGGAAGTAGTGGAAAACTTTCACCAMAATTGTGAAAAATGAGCAGTGTCAACCTGGTAAGTTTATCTTTTTTTTTGCTGTATTGATGATGGTTTTCCCACTGATATTCTCATTTATGTTTGTAACAAGATCACAGTTACTGTTGGTTTTATTCTTGATGTACTGTATCAGTGTTAATGCCTTAAACTTTGCCTTTGTTTCAACAAAATACAAGTGCTCAGTATCTCATTAACTCTGAGATGCAGTTTTTTCGTGGATCCAAGTAGTTTCATTTCCAGCCAAAGTAGTTAGTACATTAAATTATTTTTTTAATTCTTTAATTGTGTGTAAAATACTCCCATATTTTTCCCAGCCTTGTCAGGTCTATATTTTACAATTTGAGAAAAAAAAATGAACTGAAGGGGCTAGGTTTAAAATGTTATTTTTCTAGTTTATTTAATTTATTAATGTCATGGTTTAGGAATGGTGCTCCAAATCACCAGTCACTCCTCACCCCACCACTCCTGTGGGAGACAAAAGGCAAAGATTATGGGTTGAGATATAAAAACGATTTACTGAAAACAGCAATGAGATAAGAAAAATTGTCAGCAACCACAAAAACATGAAAAACAAAAGTGTACAAAGAGGRTGAAAAAATGCTCACAAAGACTGGGACAATAAGAAACAATAGCAGACAGGCCCTCCATGCTTCCATGCTTTTTTCCCTGACTTGCAAGTCGTGCTCACCTTCTTCTTGGTGGCAAGAATCCCTTACTCCTGCTATCAAGCAGTGACCTGAGGTGATCTAGAATAACAACCTAGACACACCCACAGAGCTTCAGGCTCTGCTCCCTGATGGCTACTGTGAAAAAATTAACTCTGTTCTGGCCAAAAAAGCAGGGCAACTAATTAAAACAAACAAAAAAAAGGCAAAACAAACACATTTTTCTAGAGTTTCAAATTGTAATTTTAAAGCAGGTATCTATTCCAACCTTATTTATACAAACGTTTGCTTCTGGCGAGTTTTGCTTTTATGAAAAACCTTTCTGTGAATTTTATTTCTTTCCTAGAAAAAAGTCAGTGCAATTAAAGCAGTGCTATCTCTTTTGGAAGAATAAGTGGTTTTAAATGTTTGGGGATAATAGTGTCTAACTCCCCAATGCAAGTGGAACAAACTCTTCATTTTCTTTACACACATACACAGCCTTTGGCTAGTGGTGTGCTGGGAAGTGCTAGGAAGTGGAAAGACAGTTTCAGAAATTCAGAAATAATAGCAGCACTTAAAAGAATAAMATACAACATGTTCAAGTTTATAATTTGAAAATACTAAAAATCTGTGGTATCACTTATCTGACACAATATAAGACCAGATTTATGAATGCATAGTTACTTATATATGCATGTGTTTGTCAGATATCTATCTATCTATCTATCTATCTATCTATCTATCTATCTATCTATCTATCTATCTATCTATCTTCCAATTATCAATGGATGACCTATATCCTTTATTTAAAGGTAATGCAGTAATTTCTGTGTTTGACTACCAGTACTGAAAATTAATCAGTAGTGCTTGGCCACTGCACTGACTTTGACAGCATTACACATAATAAGGACAAAGACAGAAACCCCTCAGTCGTGGTTTAGGAATGGTGTTTCCCAGTTTACTGTTTCCACTGAAACAACCAAGATCACACCCTACTTGCTTACTCCTCCTCTTCTGGCTAGGGCAAGATGGAGAGGAGAAAGGGAGGCAATAAAAGGTAAAGATCCTGTATTGAGATAAGAACAGTTAGCCAGAAACCGTAATGAAATAAGAAGAGCAAAACAACAATACTAATATTGATAATAGAGTGTAAAAGACAGGCAAACAATTCACAAGCCCTTGCTCACCACTTGGAACCCAGCATTACTCCCACACTCTGGCAAAACCCTCCACCCCTGCTGCACATGGTGTGAGATGGTATTCAATGACCCCACAGTCTGACCATGGTCCTCCTGGATGCTGAAAAAAAATTAACCCTATCCTGGCCAGAACCAGAGCATTTCCACCCCTTATTCTATACCATGGATATCATGCCCAAGTCCTACACCTTTGAACTACATACAAACAAGAACAGGTATCTTTCCCATAGTCAATGGCTCTCCCTCCAAAACATCTTTTAAGTTATTTTAGTCTGTGACTAAATGTCCTAAACCTTGACTATGTGTTCTATCCATCCTGTCTTTCAGGCAGGAGAAATGGTGTGGTGTTGGGAGGTTGCAAGGCGGAGCCTCCCTCAGCATGTCACTTTTTCCTCCTCTGATGATAATAGTCTGAAATATTTGTCTTAGGCCAAGTTATGATGAATTCCAAGATTCCTGGGTAACTGGAGTTTTCTATTTTGAGCTCAGTGTATGATCTGTGTGATCCACTTACTCCATGTAGTGTCAGTGGCATGATATGTGGCAGGGACGTTCCCTTTGAACATCCAGCCCAGCACTGGCAGTCAGGGTGCCAGGAGGACATCTGGTGCCACTCACTTCTGAAGCAGCTTGAACCCTTTCATAAACTGCCAGTATCTCTGGGTATACCAGTATCATCAGCATGTAGCAGGTCTCAGACCTTTTGCATCTCCTAYCTCAGAATCCCAGGGGTTGTCTTCCAGTCTACTTGGGTGCTTTTTGCAGCGGCTCCAGGAAGGACCATTCTCTCCAGCTGCAGTGTAAAGCACATTTTTCACATCTTGTTYTGTCCTGACTGTCCCAAGGTCTACTGCATGACCAATCTCCTATTCCATTTGTTCAAAATCTTGTTGTTACTCACTTGAAATCATTATTCTTTTTGGTCAGAGATAGAGAGTGTTTCCAATCTGACTCTACTCTGGAATATAGAACCTTCAAAAACCCACAGTGCCTATAAGAACGCTTATATTTCCTTTTGCTGGTTGGTGAGGATGTAACTGCTGTTTTGTTGTAAAATCTATCCAAATTTGGCAATGTTGRTCTTGCCATTTTATTCCTGAAATGTGAATTTCCTGGGAATGTCCCTTGATTTTCCTAAAACTTAACTCTGAACATGTTGTAGACTACAGTGAGAAGACATGGCAGGCATAACAGTATGCTTTCCTTAACATCCAAAGGAAATTCAAAATTCTGAAAAGATCTTGTAACAAGCCTGAAGGAGAAAAAGGGAGAGAAAAGATGAGGGAAATTATCCTCCCCTGCTCTCCCCACAGACTGTGCAATTATTATTGAATTCCCAGACATAACACCTGAGTGCATCACCGAGTGCACATTTCAAATGACCCTCATTGTCCTTGATGTTATGTTGATGCCACACAGTACAGCAATAAAGCAATTCTCATCCCTCTCACTGCTCTGAAAAAGAGAACCAGGGAGAGCACATAGTGCATATGTGGGAGAAAAATACAATATCAAGCACCACAACCACGTGAAAAGACAAAGCAACATTGCGACCTGTGTCTCTGTGCTCAATAAAACAAATATGTACATTAAATTAGTTTCCAACCCACTCTGGGCAGATCTGTTGTTATCTCAACCCTTCAAGCGCCTTTTGGGTGCCAGAGAAAGCTGTTGGGGTTTAAGAATAAGAAAATGGACAGTAAGAACAACGATATTTATGGCAGTCTAAGACAGGTGAATGATTCACACGATACTGCTCACCACGTGGAACCCAGCACCACCTGACTGCACAACCTGCACACCTCAGCCAACCTGGAAACAGACCCAGCCCCTCCTTAAACCCTGCACATGATATGAGATGGGATTGAGGAACAGGAGTGCTTTGCAGAGGTTAAATTTGCTCCAGGACACTTGGGACTTTCAAGCTTTAACATCACCACCATTTATTCAGGTTTCAGGTAGCACAAAATACACTGTTTCTTCAAGGTGTTTAAAATATGATTTATGCGTTTAAATTAGCAACTATTCAGTCCTTCTTGAAAATTCTCACCATCCAGGAAGTGAAAATACATCTATAAGATATCTTTGGACAAGAAAAACCCTGTAATTCCATTATGTAGAGCAGCTAATTTTGTATAAACTTAGCTGCATGCCTCACTTAGGGTATGTCAGGGATATATATACCTTTTAGAATTATTTTCAAAATTGTACCTTGCTCCCATTAGATAGAAGATTTTTGGTTAGTTATTTGCTACTTAGCTGTTTTTTATCCATGAGGGGGATTAGATACTGAAGGTGTCTTAGAGCAGTTAAGAAATATCTGTCCTTGAAGGTGTTCCAGAATAAACTGGGCATGATCCTCAGCATCTTGGTCTAAGTAGTCCTGTTTTAAGAAGCAGATGGGACTAGATGACCTCCGAAGGGGGCTTCTTTTCAAAATCATTCTGTGGATTGTAGATCTCTGATTCTGTGATTAAAGTTATTCCCAAGAAGGAGGAGGAAAGTTCTATCAGCATTTTTTCTTAATTTCCCTAATCACTTCAGGGAAATAGATATCAAATTTAAATGAAACTGACATGGAATGTCAGTATGTTCAGCTTGAGGAAATTATCAAGGGACTTAAACTGTGAAGAGAAGTAGCTCAGGTTTGAGAAGACCACATGCTCTTAGGTATGAAGATTTTGCATACTGTTGCTGTTAAAATTGGAGCAATTGGAAGCTGTAACCAAATTTTGTATATAGGTATTTGAAAATCTTTTAAATTGAAAATCTGTCCTCTGGAAAATCTGAAACTGAGGTAAAAAATCAACTGCGAACTTCCGAGAGTCTCCCTTATTTTTGTTTGGAACAGATTCTGTTTAATGTGAAGATTTTTCTCAGAACCAGATGATGCTGTGGTTCTTTTGAATAATCCAGAATTGTACCCTGCCATCAATTGAGATGAAGTATAAATATGTCTGAAGTAGAGTAAATGTTACAAGAGCTATCCTGTCTACTTCCCTTAGCTGAAAAGAGGGGGTGAGTCTACTTGGCTATGACTGTACTAACTAGATAAATATATTTCTTCAAAATCAGTTTCACMGGTTTAGAATCACACACCTACCTTCATATTCAAGATCTTGCATTAGATCGAACCTAATGATTTGATCATTAACACTGGACTAAAGATGGATGTCACGTTCACATCACTGAGTTGTTTCAATACAGCAGCTACAAAATGCTTCTGTTAGGTTGTTATGCTTCTTCATATTAACTTGTAGAAAATACTTATGGGCATGTCCAGTTTCTCAGTTAGTACAGGTATTCAGATTCAATTTGATCAGATAAGCTAAGCCACTCTGGGTTAGCAGTTCCCTGTTGTCTTATTTTAATGAAAATTACTAGGGCTTTTCTTGTTTTCTTGTTTTCAGATGCATTAAGAACAGAGCCAAGGAATCCCCAAATTTCTCATCTTCTTTATTATTTTGGCTTTGTTTCTTCATATTGGCCTTCTCTTTCTGTTTACAAGATATCTGTGGCAATGAAAGCATTACAAAATCATTCGAGAAAGGTTGCTCTTTGATCTGCTAATTTAGTAGAGGTATGAAAAGATGTTTTCTACATGCTTTGCAAACAGTAGGTGTGAGTGGGTGGAAGGGTCATAAATGACAGGGAGAGAAGAGCAGCTCAGAAAGTAGGACAGGAGTTGTAGCAAGAGGGATTGAAACAATATAGCTGGAAAGAGAATGAAGACCAGTCTGATAAAATATTAGAACGGTAGTGAGAAAGGGAGAGAGAAAACTGAAGTTAAACAGTGTGAAGTGTATTTTCAGTATGTGGTGATGTCTGCAAGGTCATTGACATTTTTCTGTTAATTATGTCTTATTATAAACATCATAAATTGGAACATCTTAGAAAAACAGCATTTTCCCATTCGCCTCTCCTTAAAGGATACACCCAGAACCATGACCATTGTCCAATTTGTGCTGAAGCAGTAAGTTTCCAAAAGAAGGAATATCAGAAGTCTCTTCCCTGATGTCATATGAAATTTCTGATTCTCTTCCCTTTATAATATTTTCTTTAGCTTTGGGATATCATGCAGATATTTTATTAGTACATATTACCCAAGTTACTTCTTGACTTGTTTTTTCAGCAGATGATCCTTTTTTGAGTTGGACTTGATGATCCTTCTGGGTCCCTTCCAATTCAGAATCATCTGTAATTTCTGGAGGGAGATTTATTGTCCTGAGATAGGAAAATAAACTAGTTCTCTGGGACTTTCATCAGACCACGGAACAGTGGAGAAGGTAATGTCAAGCCTTAACAGTTCAGAAACATAGAGATCATACTTATTTTCTAAACCCCCCTTAACCTAGTTCATTGTTCTTACACAATTTTACCATTAATTTCATCCCATTTGTAGGCATAAGAAGTTAGTAGATTCTCTGAACCTTTCTTGTTGAATTCTCTTTCTAATAACACCCTAAATAAAGCTCTGTGAAAACAAGTCAGATTCAAGGAACCTTGTTTTATTTTCAAGAATTTCTGTAATTTTTGCAGGGTTGGTTTCAAACCGTAGATTATCCATATGTTTCACCATGTTCTTGAAGGACATCCAGTCTTCAGCTGGTTTGGAGAAGAATTTATAACCCTTTAATTAAGTTCTGATGAGCATTTTCCTGTGATGAAAGCAGAAAAAAAAAAGGCTCATTAAGAGATCAGAGTATCCCATCCATAAAAATGCTCTTGTTTTAAAAAAGCAGAAAACATTATATTATGTGAAATTACAAAATCTTTTTGCTCTTTTTTGCTATTTCTGTTATGAAGTATGCTTTATAATAAGAGTTGAATGGTATAAGATTCACTTTTTTCTTGGTTTGAAAGACAGTGTCTGCTAGGGAAAAGCTGGAGCCCTCCCCTTGCAATGGAGAATTCAAAACCCCTCCCTCCAGATTATTATAATTTATGAAATTAAAGGGGCTTTCAGGCAGGATATGGGGGTAGGTTCTTTACTAATATATATGTAACAAAGCAGACAAACAAAYAAACAGCTACAGCATTAATAATAAGACAGAACCAAGAACCTTGAGGAGCTGTGCTCCACAAAAGCCCCGGGGCAGTCTGRTCCGGGTAGCCCTGAGGCACCAAGCTGGAATGGCAGAAGATCCCGGGCTGGTGATGAGGTAGATGGGAAGTTCAGCAGTGGTGGCTGGAACAGCAGGGGTGTCTCAGCAGGGCAGGGCTGTGAGGTCAGCGCAGCCAAAAGCATCAAAGCAGGGCCAGAGAAAACGGCGGTGGCGGGATAGGGCTGGGCCTGCTCCAGCAGGGCAGGAGGCGAGCTCAGAATCCCTGGGCACACGAGCAGATGGTGGTAGGTTTCCCAGGACTGGGGTCGGTTCTGCAATGAGCAGAGCAGGCTGGCTGTGTCCTCTCTCCCGAATCTTGAGAGCACGAGTGACTGACTGCACCCCACCCCCTTCTGTTTTCTGCCCCCAAAATCTCACCTTATCTTCCCCCTCTGAGGGAAACCTCCCAAAGACAAAAAAATGGTGTAGTCAGGTTCACCCTTATCTTCCATGGCCACCTCTTTTGTCTTCGGTTAAGTACCGATAAGTAACTCGGTATTTCGTGTCCTAGTAACTTAAGGGAAAAAATTCTATAAGTAAAAAATAAACAAACAAAAACTACCAAAACAAACAAACAAACAAACAAACAAAAAATCGAAGCCCCCAACAACTTTGAAACCTAACTATTCAGTGCTGGTAATGAAAACCTGTCCTGACTTATGCAGCAATCAGTAAGGGTCCACAGTCTTAAGTGGGGACTTCACATGAGCATAAATATACCTCTTCTGTGAGTTCTGGCTTATTTTTGTTTAATTTTTACTTTATAATTACTGGTATTGACAACACACCTCTATAACTGCCTTATGCTTTAATGACTTTCAAAATATTGCATGAAAAAACAGATAAGATGTGTTTTGCCCAAGCTAAATGCAATCAATAAAGAAAATGGAAAAAAATGGCAATGCATGCACATGACAGAGAAGAGAGGTGGCTTGGATGAAGTACTCTCAAATTCAGTATTGGCTTAATGAAGAATTTCTGTGAATTTTTTTTATTTGTTTGTTTCATGAGCTGCAAGAAGTAGAAGGATTTTTTTTTTCTGTTATGATGTATAATAGAAACAATATTCTAACATATCTGGGAATGCTTTCAGTAGCACAAAAAAATTTCTCCCAATCCTTGCCCACTCTTCTAAAAAACATCCAGAGGGCTTTGTTTTTATTGAATTGGTCCCATGGCATTTTACTGCAAGTGTTAAGGAAAAAAAGAGACATGTTGACAAACCATATGAAATAGCCAGTGTGAAAATCGTTGAGTAACAGAGCTGCTGCACAAATGGAAACAAGAGTGAATGATGAGGAGAGAGGACTCATGAAGGTTCAGAACCCATATATCTATGTGCCCAGGAAAATCCTGCACAGGAAGGAAAAGGGAATACACCCTCAGGTAGCCCCTAACTAGTTAGGGCAAAGGACTTAGATCACAGGACGCTTCTTGGTTAAATAAACCCTGTCCTCAAGGGCAGTCTGAGAAGATGCAGGTACACGTGAAAACTGTTTTCAGCAGATTTCAGGAACCTGAAGTCTCTTAGAGAATCATACAATAATTCATTTAGAGCCACTACCCTTTGTCCTGTCACAAGAAGTCATGCTAAAAAGCTCGTCCCATCTTCCTTACAAACTCCGTTTAAGTACTGACAGGCCCCAGTTAAATTTTCACGGTGTCTTCTCCTGGCTGAACAACTTCTCTCAGCCTTTCTTTATAGGAGAAGTGTTCCAACTCTGTGTCATTTTTAAACTTTTCCAAGTAACTGAATTCAGGCTTCAGATTGTTTGTTCTTCTTTTTCCTCTTGTTTCACTTTTTCTTATCCCCTAATCTTCCATCTGTACCTCTGTGGATCTATATTGAAGAAATTGAGCGTTATTCCTGCTGCTTCTTTTCTTGTTTAAGGGACATCCCAGAACACTCCAAGCTGCACTTTTGTATTCACTACTTTTTCTTTTTTAAAAATAAATCTTGTGCACTGGCTTGCCAGAAGCTCTTTCCTTTCTAATGGAACACATCATAATCAAAATTACAAATCTGCCTCACCTAAAAGTAAAAGAATAAATTTGATTAATACCGGACTGGCTGGTAATGTGTAATAATTACAGCTAATGTGTCACAAGAGGCAATTAATGTGGATAGTAAGATGTACTACCGCCATTTTCAGGAATGTGAAAGCCACAGAATATATTCCTTCCATCTCTTCTAGTTTGTTTCAGTATGTAAATTTATCCTTTTAAGACTATGCAGATGTTGTCAAATTAAAAATTTATCTGCAGCCTACCAAGATACAGCAGAATTTTCCAGCAGTAAACTTTGCAGAGAGGAAACAAATAAAATTAATAAAATCAGAATATTCATTGAAAATAATACATCAATCCTCATGAAACTGCATATCTAAAGGATATGCAAGCATACCTACATTCATGGATGCATGCATTTTTGCTTTTGTAAAGGACCAGCTGCTCTCTAGGGTTGCGATGTGCCTTTAGGAAGCTGATCAGAGTCCATTTATTCTCTTCCCGTTGATTGTGAGAAGTCTCAAACAAAACAAGGGGGGTTTCTTCTCATTATGCATTATTATACATTCCAAATCCAAAGTCAGAATTGTATCTGAAGTAAATGGGTGAAATCCTTYGAGACTTTTTCACCAGCATGTAATTTCATTAGAATTCATTAAGTCACTGTAGAGAAAAAGAATAGGGGRAAAAAAAAAAAAGAACAATCCCAAGGAGGGTTGTTCCTTTCAGATTTCTTTTGAATTACATACAAGCAAGATTTTTTTAAGATTTTCTGTCTTGTTTTTTATGATGGTTTGCATTACCATCTCCAATGTACCGCCAGTAATGCAATATGGTTGGGTCAAAATTTCAATCAATATATTCTCAAGTTCTGACTAGCCATAAGTGTAGCTTTATATCTTACCTCTATACTCTACTGAATGTGTTTTTTGTTTAAAATTATGCATTTATATTGCTGTAAAACTTGGAAGAAGTTTCACATATTAAATTTTGCTACAGTGTCAAAATTAAATCCTCTGGATCTTGGAATGCTAAAGCTCTAACATCTAGCTGCAAATATTCAGTAGCTTGACTAGTTCAGAGTTTTGGGGTGGCTTTTTTTCTTCTTACTGCACTGCTGTTATGCTCATACAATGTTGAAATTTGAAGAAGCTCTGTATTATCTCAACATTATYATTTTCTGTGTTCTATTTTTCATTTGTGTGTTGAATTTTAATTCCCCTGGAACCCTAGATTGCTGACTGATTCACAATATTAATAGTGATTAACACTTGGACTATGTGATATGTACAGAAGCTCAAACCTTCTGTAATATTTCATCTTCTAGAAAGAGGAAAATTTGGAAATAGGTAATCTGAGAGTCTTCTGACAAAGTCCTTTTTGGCTAAATATTTAAGAAATTTTTTCATGTGCTACCATAATTAATTTTTCGAAAGGTGTGTCAACTGAAATTCAGGTTGTTAAGGAGCAAGGGACTTGATTTCACAAGACTGGCAGGGTATCAATTCCTTTGTATTTTTTTTTAATTTCTATGAATTTCTTAAGAAAAAATAGCAAGTTACCCAACAGATTTAAAAGGCTTACKGAGGAAAATGAGTGAGTTTAATTGTTTAGTAGGTTTAGGAAGATATTTGAGTTTGGCAAATATTTAGCTCAATTCTCATACACTTCAGCATGCCCCTTCCTGAAATCGAAGTCATTGTGGAGGGCAAGAGCTCTGGAGAGTGCTGCTTCCTTTACGAACTCATGCAAAGAAATTGTGCAAATTTATGCAATGGGACATCTTGGGGACAGACATAAATTTTGTTTTATCATTCTGCAAATATTGCGCTATCCATGATCAAGATTTTTTTGGTATAAGCTGTAGAAAATGTAAATTGTCCTGTTGTTAATCAGAGCTCACCAGAAAAAAACAAAGAAAGAAAAAACAAAACAAATAAACAAACAAAAAAAAAACACCACCAATTTTTTGAACTATGAACCTTTAGGAAACATTTTCTTGGAAACTACCTGCTTCTGTTATTCCTTCAGGAAATATAGACATGCTGTTGTGCATCTAGGATGAATCAACATGATGTTTGGCTCGGTCAGTATTCTAGAATTGATTAAAAATACTTAGAGATTGGCAGAAGGCAACAGAGAGACAGGAAAATTTCAGTTCAGGTAGAGGGTATGACAACTTTTTTTCTTCCTTCTCCCTAAAGAAAAATGGAATATTTTTTACAAAAGTATTTTAAAATATTTGTTTTAATTTCAAAGCCTTTTCAGGGGACATTTTCTGATTAGCATTATTTATAACATCATACATGAGAAGGCAGCAGTTAGACACTCTTGTCTTTTATTTTTATGTAGGTAATATCTACAAACTATTGAGACTATATCTTCTTCTAAAAGTGCAGGACATCTCAAATTACACAAAATCAATTGCGATGTCCAGGCAGTGTCTTCCACACCTGTGGAAATTATCACAAAACAGGAAAAATATTTTGACAAAGCTCTTTACTGCCTGTTAAATGCTGATTTCACATTCTCAAGGTGCTTCACAGAATTTTGTCACAGAATCACAATAAAATATAGAAATATTTTGTCATTGCCATGTAAGATTTGAAGTGAGAAACTACAGCGAATGACATTTGTTATTAATTACAGGTCTAGGTCTCCTCTGGCATTCKCAACAGCATATTTTTCAGACTTTATAGGGGATAGCAATTAACTTTTCAAACAGGGCCACTCATGAGAATCYCAACATCTAAAATTAGACCTCTAAGTTAAAAAATCATGTCTAAAAACCTGACTTTCCTTTGTTGCTACTAATATTAATAATAAACCTCAGGGCCTGAAGATCTCATTTACAGTTTCTGTTCTCCTCTGTGGATAGTTTGCTTTGGATGAATCCTCTTGCTTTTATCAAGGCTATATCTGCTGCATTCCTTTATTATAACAGACTGCAGTGCCACTTCAGTAACTGCCAGAGATGTCTAGGCACCAGCATTTAAAATGCCATGTGTGGAAGCAAAACCACCTGACAATGTTCTATCTATTTTCTTGTCACAACTTTATGGCTGAAGCTGTTTTGGAACTAGGGACATATTWCTTGGTGAAGTGGTTTCTTAATGTTTCTTTAGTTTGATTTGGTTTTTTGTTTTTGGTGCTTTTTAGCATTTGACCAATACTGTTATCATATGCTGCCTGAACGATATTTCTGTAGGAAATTAGTATTTGAGTTGGCTCAGAAGTAAAAAGTCTATTTTCAAGTATTCTTTTGTTTGGTTTGTTTGTTTGTTTTCATATTAAGAGTCTTTTTTGTCTCCCTGTCTCAGCAGTCCATCAGGTCTTAGTCTGAGAATCATTTGCCCTTCAGGAGATTTTGTTTTAAAGTTAAAAAAACCCAGGAAAAAACAACACTCTTAAATGTKACGAGTGTGTAGTTAAACTGTGATCATATGTGCAGCCTTTTTGTTCCTGAAACAATTAGTTTTTCTGTATTTTAAACAGAAAAGGGATTTTAGCTTAGTACTGCAGGTGTTTTTACCTATGAAAATATGACTGCCCTAGAGGGCATTCCTCTTATAAATAGCAGAAATAATCAAACCTAATTAWTCATATAAAGTATTAGTGCTATATACAGCAGTCAGTTGGGAAAGTGATCTGAAATAAATTGAAACAATGGAATCTCCTTTTCTTAAAAATGCAAATATTATGCTTAAAAYGTATCTCATAACAGAATTTTTCTATTTTATGTCTATGATATATGTAATTGTAATCAAGTTCTGAAAGGGCTAAAAATCTTCTTCATTACTTCTAAATCTATAACTCCTGTGAGTTCACTTATTGTGTATGGATTAGAGCCATCATGAAATCAATCATAGTTAGCCTGAGATGGAATAGTTTAGACTTGCCACTCTTGAGCAATGATAGCATAAGATGCAATACATAGGTTTCTAAATTGACAAGTTCCATTTTCTAARCACAACAAAAGCCTGTGAATAAGGTATAATTACGACATATGAGAAGTATGGAATGCCTTGAAAAATGTTAAATTTTTCTACGAGTAAATGTTTTTTACTTACCTGTTTTTCTTTGTCATTATTGAAAAGAAAAAAAAAACCAAATTAGAAAATAGTCATTAGGATTGCCACCAGATGAATTTGAATTATTTATAAATATATTTTTCATTTAATTTTAAGAAAATATTCAGGGACTATGCATTTTTCACCAAGCAAAACTCTAACTTGGTTCTTCACTGTTTAGACAACATCATCACTGGGAATATGGGTGAACAGGCTTTGTTTTGAGAAGAATCTGGATTTTAATTCTGTTAAGGATTTTTAATTGAAAAGTTGCTGAAGTTGGTTTTTAAAGTCTCTTTTTTTCCAAGCTTGAATTAAATGTGTTTAGCTGGGTACACTGCAGAGGTAAGGTGGATTRCAAGACACCCCCTCACAGTCTGGTCACATACTGCTGCACAGCTCTTCTTTCAAATGGCTCTGCTTATAGGAACCTGGTAGTTTTCCCCATAGTGACTTTTTTTCTGCCTCAAAAGTGTCAAATCTATCAAAAAAAAAAAAAAATCATCAGAATTACTTGTTCGGTTCTTACAAAAGAATCGAACCTTACAAAAGAATCTTACAAAAGGATTTTTACTTGTGCTTCTTCACCAAAAGTTTGAGATAATTATTTATTTAGTATTTAGTGCTGATAGATCTCAAGTACCCTAATCCTGAGACATTAAAATCCATTTGCCCAAGAGATAACTGCAGTCAGATGGATCATCTATATATCTAAATCTTAGTATTTTGAAGAGCTCTCTCTATTTGTTGCCAAATATGAGCACTCTGAGGAATTGTCATCAATATGAATTTCAACCTTTCCTATATAGGCAACTTATKATTATTTATTGTGTGTACTCATTTGCAAAGATTTCATTAAAACATATGTAGTGATTGAATTCTCTGGATAAAGATAACACTGTAATTTTGACTGTTATTTAAAATACTACCTATAATAATGTTCTTTCTTACTGAAGGAAAAATTACCACAAAAACAAAATTACCACAAAATCCTGGCATGAATTATTTGCCTTTAATTTTCCTTCTCTTTTTTTGCTGGRTTTTCTTAAATATGAATAAATTTCCACTTATGATTCATAAAAAATGCCTTTCATGGATATCTCATAAATTTAAGATGAGTTATTTCTAATAATAACTACATAGCAACACATCTGTGATTTCTCCATCTTTGCAAGCTGCCATGATATTTAGTATTTTGAAGCAAGCTTTCATCTGAACATTGTTATATTCCTGTGTTGGTTCATAAAAATGAAATTTATGGTTAATATATAGAACTGCTCAGCTGTTTCTGCTACAGCAGCATGCTTGGTGGGCCACAAAAAAGATTTATAATATAGTATAATTGTTTTGGGTTTATAGACAAATATAAATGAATGGCATGAAAATCAGGCCATGATCAGATTCTTACAGCCAAAAGAATTTCTGAAATATTTCAGGATACCTTCTGCTCTTCTGCTCTGTGGATTCCTGAATAATAAAACATTATTTTCCCTGTGGGGTGTGCATGTTGAGTGGCTGGTACTTTTAAATTTGATGAGCTCTGTTGTTGATGAGTCTGGKGTCTAGAGATGTCACATAATCAGTAAAGTTTTATGGACAGAAGGAATTCAAGTCTTTCTGTGAATTCAGCATTTTGCAGATCTAGTTAGCTTTTCTTCTTGGARGGATGGTGCAAACAGATGCGTTTTTAATTCCAAAGATACATGAACAAAGACTTTCAGTTTACACCATTATTCTATGTCAGTGCCATGTAAGTTTATTCATGAAGAAGGATATGGCTTTTTGGAAGTTGATTTTGTCAAGGTTTGAGCTTGCTGCTGTCCCACATTTATATTGGACATGGTTGTGTTTTATGAGCAAATACAATCAGTAGATTGTTTATTCTGGTGTATTGCTTTTCATTTCAGCTTTTCCTCTTCATGCATAATTTTTTGAAAATGKTTCCATTTGATTATTGTTGGAGATGGATGAATGGTTTTAGGAACCATCAAGCAAAAGTTTAATTTAATTCAATTGAATTTATATAATGTTACCTGATTGAGATGAAATTTCAAATAACATAGAAAAACAAAGAAATGAGACCCTGGTAGAAAAAGACAAATGCAAACTAAGTAAAAAAGAACATGAAATAATTCTAAATAATATTGAGGGAAAATAATTGAAGAGATTAGTGTTTTTCTGCCTGCAGATGGCTAGATTTAGATGACATGGTAAGACTGACAGAGATCTAGGCAGTGAGCAAACACCAACCAAGACAAGTATCAGCAGAAATAGTAACAAAAAAGACAGTGCAAAAACATATTGTTATGTAATGACCAGATGATGATTGTCTGTCTCTGTTGTGACTGTACTTCTATTAAATCTTTTTTAGCCTGCCTTCCCTTGCTTATTCCTTTCCAACTATTATCAGTCAGTCTGAAAAAGTTATAACTTTTTTGATGGCCACTTCCATTTCTGATGTTTCAGGCAATCCCAGACCTTGTTAATACAGGAAAGGTAGTCAGCCAAGTTCAGTGCTCAGCCTTGTAAGCAATCCAAGGACCAAAGGGAGGGTTAATTCATTAAAAGGCAGTAGAATGAWAAGTATGTCCAATCTGGCCACTGGTTTTTGGGAGTCAAGATAAAGGATGAAGGCAGATTTCTTTTTAACTAATGAGTGCAGATGTCTGTGTTCCATCAGACTTATATAAGAAGCAGAAGGCAATTGGGAAACTTCCCCTAACAATAAATTAAAAGTACAGTAACCAAATAGTGATAGGGGTTTCACTTCAACAAGGTACGGAGAAAAAAGTCCCAGTGAAGCCACGGTAAGTTAGGTAAAATAAAATAATTGGTCTCACTTTTGTTCAGTTATTGAAGGGAAAATGGTAACATTAATTTCTTTTGCTGGGAATTTAAAAACAGACCAATTAAACCTATCTAGTGAGGCAATCTACTTCTTTGTCTTCTGTTATGAAACACAGTGAGAGACAGGTGGAGGAGAGGCATCAGGCATTCTCAATGTAGCCCTTGAATGGCTATGGGCCATGACTGCAATGTCTTTTTAGAAAAGCCATCTTTAACTGGAAGGCTTCTTAGTTCAGGCATCTTGTTTTCAGGTGAACCTGYTTCTGAATTCCAATTGTGAAACAAGTCAGTATTCAGTTAGTATATTGATTATGCATATGTTTTCATATGAAAAATAAAACACAGTGGTGCCTAGCAACATACATTTTTAGAAGCATTTAGTAGTGTTCTTCACTGTCATATGCTGTTTTAATTACATCACATTAAGGTTGCTTCAAGGAGATTGGTGTAGACATGGTAAGTGACACCTCATGAGATTCAAACATGCATGCACATATTTATTTTCTGCTTATTGTCTTTTTATATCTGTAGTTTGTAATTTAAATTTTCAGGCAGTACTCCATAAATAATACAACACTTCAGATGCATGTTTTATAAACATATATATATATACTTATGAAAACATTTCATGTCAGCATGTGATATGAAAGATTATGACTGTCAAATATCTCCCATTCAACATATAAATATTTAAGGACTCCTTATTATGTGTCAGCAAACTCCTGACATTGAAACTARAAAGATGAGAAGTCTTCTTTTAATCACTATTTGTTCAATTTCTTCATGCAGCCTAGGTTTAATTTGTGAACATAAYTTACTTTGAACTTCAGCCTAATGGAACTGCTTGCGGTTTTTTTATACAGTTATTAATAGGTGGCTTTGCTTTGTGTGACCTTATATGTGTGGCAAGCAGGACATAGTTGTTTCAATCATCTTTTTTCAATATGTTGTAGCAAAGTTTTTTTGTTAGGGTAACCAAAACATTCACAGCACTCATGCCTGCATGAGATCTTCATTTTGATGATTTCTCCTAACTTAAAACCTAAACAAAATAAGATTGAAACAGAAAAAAAAGAAACAAACAAAAAAAAAGATTGAAACAAAAAACAGTTATACTGTTCCAACTTGTTTTACTTACTTCAAATTGAGTAGAAACTTGTGATAAAAATGGTTTTTGTTAAGGTTTATTAAATTGCAGAACACTGAGCACAAAACCTATGAGGACTAGCTGAGGGTTTGATTAGCCTGAGGAAGAGGAGGCTCRGGGGAGACCTTAKTGCTCTCTAGAACTCCCTGAAAGGAGAGTATAGGTGAGGTCAGTCTCTTCTCCCAAGTAACAAAAGGYAGGACAAGAGGTGATAGCTTCAAGTTGCACCAGGGCAGGATTAGGTTGGATATAAGGAAATATTTCCTCATCAGAACTTGCCAAACATGATAAATCGCCAAGCAGCAACCCAGGAAGTGGCTGAGTTACCATCCYTGCACTTATTTAGAATATGCCACTCAYACATGCGGCACTTAGGGAGACAGATTAGTGGTGGATTTAGCAACAGTAGATTAATGGTGGATTTGGACATCTTGTACACCTTTTCCAACCGAAATGATGCTATGATGCTATGTTTTCTATGTGAAATATTTTATTTCATTACATTGCTATTAGTATTTGGCTCTTCCTGCAAATACTATAATATAAGTGAATTTTCAAAGATACTGTAATCTGGGAATTCAAAGCAGGCCAGAATTTCAGAAAAATTCTGTATCAGGATCTTACCAAAATGAGTAAAATCTATGCTAAAATGTTGGAAGAATTTAAAGGCATTCTTGCAGAAGAAAATCATAGCTCAAGTTTTCCTGATTTTTTTCTCTCTAAATCTGTGAATTTCACACTAGTTATATGACAATTTTATAGGGTTTTGTTTGGTTTTGAATGTAGTCTTCTGGTTCTCCTGCACTTCAGACTCTCCTGCAGTTTCAGAAACACAGATACAAAATTGCCTGTGACATGTTTGACAATTCTGTTGCATTTTTTYCCCCTGAATCATAGAATTACTTAAACAAAAAAAAAAGTTGGAAAAAAAAAACATGTGGTTTTGTTCATGACTTTGGAATTGTTACATTAAGAAAATGTTAAAAAGTTGAAAAGTACTGTCTGTCAACACTGGCACATATTTTCAAGTGACACATACCAGCTTAAGGAAAGTGTGGGTTGTGACAGGTCGGTGTTGTTTTTCATGTCTGTGAAAAATACCAGCTTACTAACTAAAACTTCAAGGTGGGTTTGTTGGGCTTTTTAGTTTGTCTGTTTTTTGGGGTTTTGTTTTGGTTGGTTGGTCAGTTTGGGTTTCTTTAGCAGGTGGGAAGAGAGAAAAAGAGGGAGTGGAAGTTAGACTTCCAAGGTTGAAAGAAGTTATATGCCTTGAAAATAAGTACATGCAATAATGTTTTCATCATTTATTTACAATGAAGAAATATTCTTTCATCTTTCTTTTATGTCCTTAACTAATGTACCTTTCCAAGGTGTAAAATATTATAATATCATATAATTTCATATCATACAATACAGTACAATATTATCTCATATAAGGATATATATCTACATATACATTTTAATAAAAAATATAATATACACACATATGCAATCCATATATTTTTTTTTCTATATATATGTGTATGTAGTGTGAATTACCTAAATTCCATGGTACTTTATCAGTAATCCAGCTAATCACTGGTATTGAGCTATGACAGCTTTCAAGCATTGCAGATAGATTACAATTACAAAGAGGAGACAAAAATTTAGATTCAATGGTAGAATTGAATCTGCACATGTATGCATTATTCCTTTCAGTATGAATATAATTTCATTATTTGCTGCAAAACAAAACCAAACCAAAATAAAATTCAAAAGAAAAAAAAAAACCACCAAATGATAGCTAAGACTTGACATCACTCAGTTTAAACRATGATATAACAGACTAAAACACTTTTCAAAGAAAATAAAGGAACTATCAGGAAATCTAGGGAAATGTTATGTTACATTATATTATATTAATTATGTAAATTGGCGTGAATTGAGTTAATCCAGATTTATCTCTGGATTTTTTAATATGCTATTAATTTGAAGCTTGAATTTAGTAGTAAGTTGGAAACTTGAACAATTAGTGTTGCTTTTAAAATTTTTCTCTGTACTAGTGATCACCTAGGTAGGTAGAAGGATTCTTTTGCAAGCAGAGGGAGCATAACTGAAAACTTGACTTGTGGTTTTATTTGTTTTAGTTTCTTTTCTACTTCATGTCCTGTGATATTTAACACTGTGACAAAATAGGAACACTGAGCAATGAAAATATGATCTTGAAAAGTCTATCTATACAACAAAGAAAATCTGGATTTAATATTTGATGTTTCTCTTTTTTTTTCAAAGCTTTTGCTGACTCACAGGTTTTTATACAGAAAATTATTTGTTACAGATAAAGACTAATTTCAGAGTCTCAGAACAATCTGTGGAAGAATTCCTTGGAAAGGAAAGATGACTTTATCAGTTAGATTGAAGAAGATTATGCAATTCTAAATATGAGCTGAAGGAAGGAAAAATTAACTTAGAAATTTCCAGAATTGACAAGTAAAAATTACAAGGGAAAAAAAAAAGGTAGAAATATACCTGATATAGGAAGGTACTAGCATAGAAAACACTTCAAAACTTTAGCTGAAATAAAAATGATAGGGATCCATTTTGTCACAAAGACTATTCCTCCTAACTTTCAGGGTAATATTTCTTTCCAGATCTTACAATGCCTCATTTCATTTAAAAAWTAACCAGAAATCACCAAAATCAGCCAGAAAAACCAAGAGTSACACCCTGTGCCTGCGARYGTTGCCSAAGCGCGTCTTGAGCACYGTCAGGTTTGGTGCTGTGACCACTTCCCTGGGGAGCCCCAGTGGAAGCCAAAGGCTAAACTGTCAGTAATTTACAAGAGACCAGGATTTTAACCATAATCCTTSTCCATATCCTGCAGATTTCCTCTGCGTGTTTTGGTCATTATTTCATTATTCATGCTTTCATAATTAATTTTACTTGGTCTGTAATTTTGAATTTGCAACAGGCTGAGATATSCCTGAAGAGCTTTAGACACTACAAGAAAGCTTTGTAGGATCAGAAGTCTGTTAAATAAAAAAGTATTTTGTTCTATGTTTTTTGATTATTGATGAAGCCATGAAACCATCACGCATAACAAAATTCACACTTATAAATAGTCTTTCTCATGCTTAAGAGCCCTCCTGTTAAGTATAATATTGTAGAAGGATTGTATCCATGTGATACACTATTCTGAAGACAGGTAGGTTTAGATACACTTTTGAAGTGTTGCAAAATCATCACTTTAGTAAAATACAACTAACAGTTCAGCTTTTCACTTTACAGGTACATTTTTTTGTTCACAAAAATTGAGTAGTARTATTAAAGTGCATTTATATATTAAGGCTGAACCTTGGCAGAAAGGTTTCTTGATAAGTCATTCAAACTTTCTGAAAAATTCTAGGAAACTGCACTAGTGATCAGAATTAGCCAAAGGTAAGATAATGTAGTTCTATCATAAAAATGTTTACTATTTCTGTGTTTATATTTGACTCAGTGCCATTACCARCATTAAGTCAATGTTTCCATTTATCAAAATGGTGTCTTTCTAAACCACTRTGAAATACACACGCATCTCTAACTCTTTTTAATCCATCAGAATCAAAAACGKTTTTTTATTCAAAAAGTGTGGTCATAGGCAACAGACAAAAAATATRCTCAATATAGCATGTCTTCTCATTAAAGAATAGTAAATCTTACCTTCCATGTACTATTCATTCCTAGTGAGACAAGARAAAAAGAGCATTTTTATTTTCAACAAAAAATTATACTTTTTTTAGAATTTTAGAACGTCTTTAAAGGTAATGCTACTAATTTTGGCTTTCTTTGTCTCTGATTGGTAGAAAAAAGGGCTAAGCTCTTTTTGGCTTTGTAACACAGATTTACAGAGGATATTCAGTTTATATATTTGAAAAAAAGATTTTTCACCATCAGGGTGGTSAGGCACCAGAATAGGTTGCCCAGGGAGGTGGTAGAGGTGTCTGGACAAACACCACCATCCCTGGAGGTRTTTGAGGTGTCTGGRTCTGGTGATGTGGCTGAGTGGTTTAGGGGCTACAGTGGCAGTGCCAAGTCAGTTGGTTGGACTGACCTTAAAGGTCTCTTCCAACCTTGACCAGTCTGATTCTATGATTTACTTGGCAATGAAATGTGTGCTAGTAAAAGTATGCACAGATTATTTAGAGGGAATGGTAACGAGACATAGAAACTTCAGTAATCCAAGTGAGGAGTTCATATTTTATCTCTGAGGGGAGTAAATGGAAGTCAGCAACACTAGTAGGACGTTTGGTAGCCCACACATAAAACTTGCAAGCTAAAGAAAACTGTCATAACAGTAGTCACCATCAATCCRTATTTCCTGCTGTCTGTGGAGAGACAAAAGCTGGAAAGTCATAGGGATGCAGGTTTTCTTTCTCCTGATTATATTATAAAGCAATGGTGGAACAGCAGCAGGAACCTGGCAAACTSCCTGTCAGGAAAATATCTGGAAATTATGGCATTGCATGAGATAACCATGATTATATTTAAATTTAACATTTTATGTGCAGAATGCCTATACTTTTTCTTAATTTCCTCCTTAAATTCAATTATTTGACTATTTTAATGTTCACTCTTTTATTGTCACCTGCACAGAAATTGGAAGAATACAGAGATTCAGAGAATTTTTAGCTCCAATATTCTGTCCTGATGACTTCATAATTCAAGCAGGTTGAGGCATGAAAATAAGCCTGATTCCATGAGGAAACACACAGCAGCCAGTGCAGGCTGGTTTGGTGCTTTAAACCTTACAGATTACTGTTTGTTATGAATAAATACCTTTTGTCCTGTCCTTTGTGTAAACGACAGGGGAAAACAAATTTTAAGTGTGGTTTTATCMCTGTCAAATGGAGCTCCTCGACTCCTTACAGAGCATGCATGGTATGTTCTGAAGCTGGATTATGATACATTATGCAGGTTTTCTGGCAGATGTGGGGTAGGCATATCATTCCAAGATGCTTACAGATGCTCTGAAAACAGATGTTTTTCCACACACCAGCTGTGTTGATATATTTCAGTCACCTTGAAAGCTGGTGTTTCTTTAAGTGTCACTTATAATATCTACCAGTAGATACTTGATGCAGGAGTATTTCTGATCACCTTCTGAGAGAACTGCAGGAAAACACATACTTTAGCTATCCTGAATATATGAAATAAGCCTTAATTTTTTTCAGGCTGTGAATCCTAGTGRAATTTCAGCACTAAATGCTGACTCAAGTAGCCAATTTAGCAGCAGATTAGCTTTATGCATGCAAATGTTCCCATTAACATCTGCAGGCTTGATTGCAGGTTTACATTTAAACAAATATGAGGACTTTTATGCATCAGAGACCAATAGACATTATTTATGTTTCAAACATTGCAATTAGTAGTAGCTCTTATTTCAGTGCATTCTTCTTGCCCCCAGGTATAGCCTGGAAAGATATATTTGAAAGTTGATGTKTTTCTAAAATATTTCATAAACTTGTAGCTGTGACACACTTTCCTCTTCTCTGTACGCTGAATTTGATAGCCTGYTGAAAATTACAATATAAAAAGTGATTTATTAAAAAGTGATTATTATTAAATATTTTAACATTTCCAAGTAAGACAAAGAGAGGGGAAAAGAATGAGTCATGATAATATTTGAAATGTCAAATTTTGTTTCTATCATCTTTACCAAAATAAGTGTCATGACATATACTTCTTCAAATGCAGCCTCTACATATGTAGGTTCGTGAGCAGATGCACATAAATCTCCTTTATCCTTTATCCTTCCCTTTATCCTTCTCAGGAACAGACATAAGAAACCTGAGACTGATTAACTGGTATGGTAGATGGCTTCTGTGTTAGTGCTGAAAATGCACATATATTGGTTTAAATAATTGAAATAACCTTCATTATTTTGCACRAAAGATACCTCCAGTTTCCCTCAACATTAATCACTGGAGTCATTTGAATCCTGCAGACCATATTTGAGGTACAGCCTGGACTCAGACTACAATCTTTACCACAATCTTTGTCTCTCACCTTTCCCACAAGAAGAAGCTGAATTRCACTTCTAAGTATCATATAGAAAGAGAGATGATAGCAAGAGGGTTAAAAAACCCAACCAAAACCAACCATTAAAAAAGAAAAGTACCAAAAGCACAAWAAAGCTTTACAAGAATCTCTTGAATTTAAGATATCTGAAACAGGTGGTCTAAAGTTTCAAAAATTTTAAGTGTCTTTTGCCAATAAAGGATCAGCTTTTCATATTCCAGCATCCACACGCCAGAAAAACTGATGCAAAATCCATGAAATGTTTGTGTCTGCCTGCCTTCTAAGTAACACTTAGTTAATGTATGGCCCATACTTTCATTCTTACATCTTCATTTTCTTTTACATGGGTCTTTTCCCATGCTTAGGCATGTCCATTTACATGTTCCTCCTTCCACGGTTAACTGTTCTTTTTATAATATGCTTGGGACAGCCTTAATTTGTAATCCTGGCTAGAGCAGGACTTAATCAGCACTGCAAAAGAGGGTGCTGATTTCATGCAGGCCAGTAGCCTTCTGAATTCTCCTTTTTTAGGTCAGTCTTTTCTGCCTAAGATTCTAGAAGTTGTGCTTGCCTTTAGTGCCATATAGAAAATTATGCATAAATGTGTTAATTTTCATGTATTCATTTTGGACTCACTTTTTTTCACTGACTTRCATAAATCACATACTTGGTACACTTATGATCTCTAATATACTGAAATATTACTGCAAATATACCTCCTCTCTTAAAAAAAATATCAGCAGAAATCTTAAGAAGTGATTTTTTTTTCAGTAGATTTCAGAATTCAGTGGAATTTACAATTTATTATTTACTTTAAAACGGCAAGGAAAGATCCCTTTCCACATCTGGTCACAAGAAAAGAAAGCACAAACAGATCTAGTTTGTAGCTAGGATTCAGTTCACAGTCTTTTTGAAAATATTTAACTCATTGTCTCATATAATACAGCCTCTATTACAAAGAATATTAGAATATTTTCAGTATAAGAGAGGTAAATTSTCCACAGGCAAATGTTGAAATGGTGTTCTTTGTTACTCTTTTTGTCTGAATTGAGAAGTCTTCTATGGAATAAACAAATAGGAATATCCAGTCATAGACAGCAGAGGTTTGTGATGGGAATGTCTTGCATAACAAATTTAATTTCTTTTCATGACAAGGTCACCCATCTAGTTGACCAAGGGAAGCCAGTAGATGAGGTGGTTTTTGACTTTAGCAAAGATTTTAATACTCTTTTGCATAGTATCCTTCTGAACAAAATGTCCATCACTCAGCTAGAGAAGTCCATGCTACATTGGGTCAGCAATTGGCTGGTGAGTCAGGCTCCAAGAGGCGCAGTAATCTGAGCTACATCAGGCTGATGGTCGGTCACCAATGAGGCTTCCCAGGGATAAATTTTAGAACCACTGCCTTTTAACTCTGCTATAAATGCTGTGGATGCAGGAGTTGCCTCCAACCAATTCTATTGTAAAGTATCAACTGCAAATACAGAAGTGTATTAACCTCAAAAGTAACCTACAAATTTGAACCCATATGCTCCCAAATCAAAGGRGAGACCACACGTGTTTAGTCCAATTTCAGTTAGGCTACATTCTGTCTAAGGGTAGTCAACCATGATGAAAAGAATGGCAGAATACACTGGCTTTAGGGAATCTCCCAGGAAGTAGGAATTTAYGCTAAGGGTGTTTGGGTATAGTAGACATTGAAGTTTTGACAATGTAATGGTAGTCAGAAAGCAAATACTGGTTTGATTTCTGTGGTCATCGTTAGCATGCAGCAGATAAATGTCTAGAATGTCAATCTACACTGAACATCCATCTACACTTTAAATGGCAGCTTTGGAAGCACTAYGGTTTCTCAAGCCCATGTGTTTTATTAAAAACACATTTGAATCTGTGTGAAAAATAGATTGCCACAAGGCTAGCATATCAAACTATGTCAGCCATATTGACCTTCTATCTTTATTGAAGCTGATATTATTTATTCAATTGAGATAATAAAGATCTAACATGGAAAATAGTTGCTACTGATACCAAGAGTACCCCTGATACCAASCCCATTTAGTCTCTTACCAGATGGCACTGCCATGGGATTTAATGGATTTCCAGCCAGAGCACATATGTAAAGACAGACTGTAGGTAATTAATGACCTTTCCCATTTATCAACACCTCTTTGTACTGATAGTAAAGGTTGATGATATAACTRGAGGTGTTTGTGACTGCAAATCTAGGATAACATGATGGATATAATTTAGGATAAGATAGTGGTCCAGTGAAGTCAGACATATYTAGGTTCCTAAATAATATGCCTTAGATATTTCTAGAATCTTTAATTCTCTAGACAAGTTTTTCAATCTCATGTAACATTACACTTGCCAAAAATGAAGGCACACATTCCTTGACTATAAATACATTGAATTACATTTTAGTTATGTAGAAYGCAACAACATAAAAGTAATCCAGTGTAAATTCTTCCATTTTGCTTTCTCTGGATAAAATTCAACATATATTTGTATTGGTTTTTTGCTTGCTTAGAATTTTGTTGTTGTTGTTGCTGAAGACACAAAAAGAAGTTGTTAATACAGAAGGTATAATTTTGGGATTGGACCAATTCAACTATATGTCCTTGTGTAATTATGTGTAATATTTAAAAGTAGCATCTCAGGAATAAAAAAATGGTGAGAATGGAACATGAAAGTGARAATAAAAAGGAAAGGAGAAAAGCATCTAAAATATGAAAACAGCATCAAAATAAAAGTAGACYTTTTTTAGCATAATTCATAGAAATAAACACAATTTCTGGAAATTAGAGGGGGAAATGGCATAATTTCTGTACCCTTTTTAATCAAGCTAAAAAATTTWAAACTAATTCTTACATTATTCAAGAAAAAAAACTCTCTTAAACTTTATAGCAGACACAGTATACACAAATTATTTGCTACATTCTAATAACAAGAACTGACTTCTTTTGTTGAGTTGAGAAAATAGAAATATATTGTATAACTTTTTAAAKTGTCCTTTAATATTAAAAATATTACCTGATTTGAGGTTTGATCCCATATATAACTCATTATTAAAACATAAAGAATTCATTTTTCTTTTAATAATATACATCAAATTACTTTAACTGGTAAGAGATGCATCCACATTTCTGATTGTTTTAAAAAATAGATGTCATTTTAATGTTCTCAATTTTTATCACTCAGCCAAATTCACAATGCTAAAATTCAGAATTAGCTAAATCAAAAATATACGCCTTCTTTTTGAAAGCAGTATCATGTCATCTTTCTATATATGTTATATCAACAAATTTCTAAAGTGCTTTTGTGTTATAGACAACAAAGTATGGGTATATCTAGAATAATGTATGCATGTGTCATTTTGATCATAAGGTAAGGTAGAAAGATATTCAGTAGTATTTCTCCATGCTGTGAAATTATTGAATTGAATATTTTACATTTATTTTCTGTATAAGGCTTAGGTGTTTAAGGCAGATAACCTTGTCTAGAGGAAGGTATTTGTGATACTTCAGTGTTTCTGCAATTCAACAAAAGACTGATTGCAGATCCTGCAATACAAAATTATAATCTGCGATTAAAAAGGCAAATTATTGCCCATGTTTTTGTCCAAATAAAATTAATTATTGAGTTTAGAACTTGGTGATAGAGATGAATTTGATGTCTCTTCCCTCCTTGCATGGCAAAGCTATGAAACTCATACACCTTGAGGTCTTCAAATCTATATGGAAAATGTCTTGAGCAGGCTGATTTAATTTGAAATTTTTAAGAAGGATATTGAATGATTTCATCGTGAGATCTCCCCAGAATAAATTTCTCTGTGAAAACATAATTATCTTTTCTTTGTTTTCCTCTTACATCCATGACAGACATCAACATAGCACTGGTAAATCCTGCCCCACTTAAATCACGAAGGAAATACGTATTTTTTTTCTACAATAAATATGGTTTACTGGATAATGTAATTCAGAAAATAATGGAGTATAGCTCAGAGAAGGTATAAAAAATAATCCAGAAACAGTCTCTAGATTTACAGGAAGGCCAAAATTTACTTCTTTTTGTAGTTCCAGTTGGATGTATATCAGTATCTTTGTAATGAAATGTTGGAACAGTATGGATTTAGGATGATGGCCTTATATTTATAAAGTGAAAAAGGAAGGAGATGTTTCTTATCTTTGAATGTGCTAATATCTCCTTCAAAAGTATAATGGAAGAAAAATAATGTTATCTAYCTTGTTGAGATATCACACACAGGGATGGAGAGTATGCTTTCACAAAATCACATAAACAGAGTTTGGTGACATCCCTTGACATTATCTAGTTCAAATCCTCTGCTCAAAACACAGTCAGCTGGAGTAAGTTTCTCATTAGGGTGTTCTGTCAAGTTTTGCATGTCTCCAGAGATGGAGACAACACAAACTGKTTTTGGTCCCAAAACACCCTATTACCTATTGTCCCATCAACGCACACCWCTCTGGGAGTCTAATTTGCCTTTCAGTCCCTCCATATTGAAATTCAGATAAGATGCTGCTGCTATTTCTCTTCTGCAGGATGAACATTTGCAGGTCTGAATCTCTTCTTATTTGAGAAATGTTCCAGWAGTTTCATTGTCTTTGAGGCCTTTCACTGGACTCACTCCAATAAATCCATACTTTTTTTTTACTGGGAAGTCCAGAGCTGGACTCAGGACTTAGCAGAGAGAAAGACTCACCTCCATCAACCGGCTGGCAAACCTCTTCCCAATGAGTTCATGTTGCTGTTTCACACTCCTTTGCTGTAAAGWGTGGCTCTAGACGAACTTGTCCACCAGCAGGATGTCTTCTGTACTGATGCATGAGATTATTCCGCCCTAGGTGCAGTCCTTTTAATTTCCTTTTATTGGACTTGTTTTCCTTGTTTGAACTTATAATTTCATCTTTATAAATAATGTCTTCTTCATAGTTGTATGACTATGTAGTGTTATCGTTATTTGAACAATGAAAATGTCTAATTTTCTGAATGCATGACTTCAAAAAATGTAGTGTTTGGGTGTACTCTTCTGTGAAGTATTTTAGAACCATCTTTTAGACGTGGGAAACCATACATACAAAATAATGAGAATTTATAAAGTGGAAACTCYGTAATTTAAAATCTATCATTTAGTCTAAGTTCATCACATCATAATTTCAGTACCTTATGAAAGGGTTGTTTATTCTCTAAACATTACTTTGAAGTGATTTAGTGCTTGGCAACACCATCAAAGTTAGTGAAATGGTAGRAACTTCAATCTATAGGTGTTACAAATTAGCACTGAAGTCATAGAAACACAATGCTTGCACCCAAAGAAGCTCTGGTTTAGGGTATTTGTGGGGKTTTTTTGTTTTGCTTTGCTCATGTTTTTTCTTTCTTTCTGAATTAGGATGAATAAAAATAAGAATAGTCTGTAGCTTATATTTAGAGGATTTTCTAAGAGAATATTTTATGGTTTTGAGAAGAAAGTTTCACTTTTTATCATTTTCCAGAGTAAACTTTGTGACTAGTGGGGGTTTTATCTTGTTTTYATTTTATAATAACGGTTTTAACATAGATTCTTCATTTTAACATCCAGCTTAGGGTCAATTTTTCTAGACTTCCTTTCATTATCAGACCACAGGAGGCAGGAAGAGACTTGGTTCTAAAAAGAAGGAAGAGACAAGAACACAGAACTTTGTTGATAYCTTCCTTAAGTAATTTTAGGAAATTTTCTCTATTTAAATTTTCTCCCAGAAGTAGACTTTTTTTCCACTAGATAGTTGTTTTAGGTAAGAGAATGCTTGCACTGCTGAGCATGTAAAGAAGTCTGATCTTGAGATGTGGGCAAAAACTGAAATTAACCACTGCAATTACCAATTGATGAAGGCTTAAAAACATTTGGGGTGTGAAAATAGTGGCACAGAGAGCAGATCAAATTGCAAAACTCTTCCGTCTGCAAAAAAAGCAGAGGTCCTGTGYTGAACTCTGTAGCAATGGCTACTGTTAGAGATCAGGCCAATGTGGTTCTGTGAGTGTGCATTCTTTGATCTCATTCCCTACAATGTCTTAACTGAAGAGAAGTAACTCCAGAAGCAGGGCTTTCTCTTGCATCTTAGAGCGTTAATTCCACAAAATAAGTTAACTCACAAAGATCTCACTGCTTTTTTTTTTCAAGAAGGCTGCGAGAAGAGTTTTGATAGATGGYTGAATTTCATTCCCTCTCAAGGGACCATTAGAAATGTTAATGTAAACCTTTTCAGATGTCTAAGACACTAAGTCAGGAAAAGTGGGAGGGTGATACAGTGGTGAGAGAGAGGAGGGAAAGGTTAAACTTATTTGTGAAATGCCAAGGTATGAGCAGTAGGCTTTTGCTCAGCTGATATAATGTACAATCTGGCATTTGGCTTGTGTGGAATTTGAACAGAACAAAGGATTTTGGGTATATATTTGTGCTTATCAGTAAGAGACTCTTTTTTTGCTCTACAGAGTCTTAAAGATGTAACAGATGCAACATACGCAAATTGTAGAACTTCTTTTCCTAATGCATTCTGCTAGTCATTTTCCCATCTCCTTTTTTTAAGAAATACATATTTGAGTAATAAAACAGTGTGGTCCTTAATGAAAGTATAACCTGTCTTAGCTGAAAAAAATGTTTAGAAAAAAATGCAACCAGGAACCCATTACAGATGCTACATTGTGTTATAATAAAACCGTGAAACGAAGGATTAGTTGAGAGATTGATGTTCTGGTGATTATGTAAATTTCCATTATTTGACTTTGCATTCCGCTAATATCAAGGGGTTTGCTACTTTGGAACTACTACAATGAGGATTTGCATTTGACTGGAAGCTTTCTCTCTCCTTTCCTCCTTCATTCCCATCAAATAACACATTCTGCTGAGGCACAAAAGAGAACTTCTGCAGTGCTGTGCACTGTTAGCTGTGAACTGATAGGATATACACCTGGACTTCTTTCCTCTGTCACAGCAAGTGCATTGATGAAGGAGATCTCATAATGGTATCTTCCAATTACACCTGCTGAAGTAGAAACTTGATTATATACTGCTGAAACAGTCATAGGTCAAACTCACATTCCCAAGGACCTTGTAACAGCCCCTTGTCTTTAGGTTTTGTTTTTTCCCCTTTGAAAAGACAGTCAATAGAACACAGTGATTTTACAGAATGGATTTTATGAAGTATACTGTGTACTATGCCTGCTGTACAAGCACACAATATCCATGACATTTTTTGTTTCAGAAAAGTAAGTTAGGAGCTAGAATTAAACAAAGTGTTCTGTTAATTGCTATTGAAGTATCAAATAAAGCTGATAACTTTCAACTTATTTTTCATRTCTGTCCTAYCTTTGATGCACCAATAGTTTAAAGCCATAATATTCTGACAAGGACCACAACACATTACTGGCATGAATCATGCAAAGGGCAATTACAGCAGTTTTAAAATATACTAAAGAACATCACAMAAAACTGAATGGTGAGTAGTACAGTATTGCAAGAGTATTACATCTATACTGTGTTGCTTAGGTCTTCTTTTCTTTTAGGTTTGAGCATCCCTGAGTAAAGGGACGGCACAGCTTCTGCAGATATCTTGTCCTACTGTTTGACAACCCTTATAAATGTCAAATAAATTGTCTTTTTATTGAATTTAATTTCCCATGTTCCAAGCTGTGCATGCTGCCTCACATAATAATAAACTGGCTTTATCTTCCTTATGCTTCCTCATTCCTCAGCAACCAGAGGAATTACACTTTATTGAGGTTGAAGAAACCCAGATCTCTCATCCACATGCTCTAGGCTTGSCCATCATGGTGAACTCCACTGAAATCACTCCTGTATTCCTGTGCCAGAATCCCAGAACACTGCAGTGTTTGTGTGATCTCACCAGCACTGAACACTAGAGCAGTGCCTGACCCTGCTGCTGTGGCTCTGCAAGTGCATCCCAAGATTCAGGGGATGCTTTGCTGCCCAGGTGCACTTCTTTCTCCTGGGAAGCGGTTGCTGCTTCCCAAGAACTTGCTGCCTCTCAGTGCCTTTTCTTCAGAGCTGTTTCTGCTCAGTGATCCCTAGCCTGTCCTGCTGCAGGGGTGAGTACTTTCCAGAACTTTCGAAGACTCTCTAAGTAGTTCATCCCTATGAACTGCAGTTCATTTCTTCAGCCTGACTGAATTCCTCTCAATAACAGTTCTATTCTCCAGCACACTGTAATCCTCTCAGTATTCTCTGTTCTCTCCCACCCCCAACCTCTTGCTGACACTGCCTTTATATCCATCACGCAGGCAATGAAGTGACCTAAAATGCTTTGGACCYAGTATCAGTCTCGGAGTGATGTCARTCATAACCGTCCAGTATTTGAATATTGCAGCACTGACTCACACCCTTCAAACACCTTTTTCCAGTGCATGTTCTTCTCACTGTTTCTTATCCATACTCATCCTAGACATTCCCTTGGCTACAAGGAGTCTTCATGTGATCATGCCAAGGGCCTTGCTAAAATTAAAGTGTCCAACATCCACTGCTGTCCCCTAAACATTCTGTCAAGTCACTTATCACGGAACCTGGTCAGGGTTGCCCTTGGTAGATTTCCATGAGTACAAGACCACTGTGCCTCCCAGAATGAAGGTCTGATTGCTCCATGTGAGAGCAGAGCAATTYTAGATTACTCTTGGTAAAGAGGTAACTAGCTATTTCTTAGACAGTAGCACAAGTAATCAGAGCAAGAATTTTTCTCAGGACCAGTTTTGTACTTAAATGGGACACTTMTTTAATGTTTTGTTTTGCTTTGTGTAAGTGAACAATTCTTTTTATAAACCACAGATACTTTTTTTGGTGCAGTATTTTGAAAGTTAATTACTGAATCTTAAACTGGAACAAGTTCTGCTCTCTCAAGTTTCTGGAAAAGTGTCTGCATTAGAAAAGTTCATATGYCCCATAAGGTGCTATTAGGTAAGTTGACTCTGATGGGCCCCAACTTATTTCTCCCAAAGCCTATTAAACTGTCTCATGCTTGTGCTGACTTTAGAAATAATGTCAGTTTTAAGTAATCTTAAACGTGGGGTTTACTTTCCATTTTGTAAATAGGTTATATATAATGTGAAAGAAATGTGTTTGTTGTATACTGTGTTCTCTGCTAAAGTACATATTTCTTTTTTATTACTTTGTTTATCAATTAAAGAGCATTAAATTTCCCCTCACTTTGGATTTGGTTATGAGGATTTTATCCTTCCCCATGCATATCAATGCTCAGAGGTTCAGCATGATAAGTATTGGTTGTTGTGATTATCTCTGAAGTATCTTTCTGTGATAAATATATAGACAATGGAAGGATAAGAAATACGTGATAATATCTTTGGTGAAGAGTAACTGGCAAGGTTGTCAGTGAAAAATAGGGAAACAATGCCTGTGTTTTGTTCTGTCCTTACTCTGCTGCAACCCAGTGTATTTGGAGGAAAAGATTCTGCAGCCTCTCTAAGCTACTTCTGTTCCTCCTGAAGGCAATTAACTACTGCTGTCAGACTTGAGTTCCCAGAAGGGCCTGTGCAGTGGTATTTTATTAATGATACTYTGCAGTAAAATGTGTAATGAATTGTGCTGTTTCATTACACAGAAAATCCTCCTGGTTCCTAAGGGTGCATATTTCTCTAGTAAGTTCATAGTGAGGGTAGCTACTTCACTAAATGTCCCTTTGTAAGTGATGTGAATAWCTATCTATTTATTTATTTATTTATRAATGCAAACATAAATTTTTAATTGCTTATAGATCTTGCATTAATAAAATTTTGGTCATTTATCTTATGTATAGCATAATCAGGAGGTCTTTGGCACTGAACTTTACATAAATGTAGTGTGTAGTGTGTTTCTTATATCAAGTTGGTCCTTTTTTCAGTTGCTTAATATTTCTGTTCCAAATAAAATTCAGGTTCCTGAACCTCTTCTTCCTTACTACACCAAATCTGACCTTATCAGGCATCTTTATTCTAGAAACAAGTGGTAGGTTTTACTTCTCTCCATTACTTGGATCCAGTAGAAAATACAAAATGAAGAAGAAAGAATGATTCCTACTCCACTGAGAAATCTGAAGGCTATAGCTAATCACCAAATTGCTATTTTCTGTTTCAGTACACACTTAATATTTCTTGTGATTAGGTTAAATACACCATATTTATGAATGCACATCAAGGAATCACCCTCTAGTTTTGGGGCAAAACCCGGCCATGATATCTATACCTTGGTTGTGACAGGAACATCAAGCATTTCTGGGTCAGAAAACTCCATATTATCTAGTCACTGAACAATAAATGCCTGTGCTGCTGAATCCATGTGCTGTGAAACTGTGGAAGTGCCACTGTTCTGAGAAGACAAGATTTGGGTAAACACCGAGGTTTAAATCTCTGGATCTACCAATCTGCTTAGTTGCACTGGACTTTTTCAAGATTCAATTTGAAAGGTTGCTAGACAATCTTACCCAAGCTGCCTTTTCCATGAGGACTTGACCAGATAATCTTTCAAAGTCCCTGGGTCTGGCCTTTGTCTTTATGATTCTGTGACTTGGCTCAGGTGCTGATTATGTGGATTGGAAGTAAGAGGAAACAGGAATAAATCAGACATTTGAGAAATATATATGAGAGCATCAAGACAGGGAGATGCAGACAACCTCAGACTCACCATTTTTTCATCCATCCCTAAAACTCAGTAGGTGACTTATGATGAAGTCCAATTTATACACTACTCTCTCTAAAAGTTACACTGGAAGATTATAGTAATTGTGACCTTATAGTATATAAATTCTGATTTAGCAATATGAAAGAGGTTTTTGTCAACAATTTTTTTGTTTTTTCTCCTGGCTTAATAGTTATGGCTTTTAACTATTTTTCTTTGAAACCTGGAGAGATTTCCACACATTTTTTGTGTAGAAAAAGTCACCAGATGGTAACTGTATACCTATTATTTAAGTGGCTTTTAATAATGCTTTTGGAAAAAATAATGAAAGCGCTTTTTTTATTTTAAAATTTTAATTGTTTTTTCTTCCAAGTTTATGAATGTATGTCTCTTTTTTCTTACCAAATATGTTGTATCGGAATGAGGTATGTTTAGCACTGTAGGATCAAGTCTGTCTTTTTTGATGCATGGCTTCTGAGCATAAACTGCAAAGCAAATGTTTTGCAGTCTGCAGTCAGTGAAGATGAACACCTTACCATGTAAACTTTGGTGGTGTTATCTAGCTGTTATTTCCAAACTGTGTTACAAATGGTCAAATATTTATAGATCTTTCAGTCAGCATATAATATAAATGCTAAATTGTAATTGTTATGTATTCTAAAGTGTAGACTGCAACTCTAGCTTTGTAATGCTTCTTTCACCAGTCTTTACTATTTGAACARTTTCAAATATCATCCTGTGTATGTAGTCAAATTAGTGTAGATGATTAACATTGTTGAAGTTTCTTCATAATTTTAAAACCTTGGTCTTTTTCTTTTTTTCTTCATTACTGTCCTGGTTTAGGACAAATCTGGGAGGAAACCTCCCAAATGGAAGTCCCTCTGGGAAGCAAACCAGAAYGGCCCCTCTCCCCTATTGGTTCGGGGAAAAATCTCCTCAGAGATGAGTAGAAAAAAACTATTTATTTAACAAACAAAGTGCTTACAAACATAGAAATTAATAATATGAAACAATAAAACCTGGCAAAATTGAGAAAGTCCTTGCTGTGAGGGYTTGGCTTGCTCAGCCTGTTATTACTTCTCTCCGGCACTGGAAAATGCCAGCCTGGGCTTGGTGGCCCACCGGAGTTGACTCCCGGTGYTCTCGCTCTTGTGGGTCTTTCAGTCCAAGAGCAGGTTTAAACAGGCCCAAGAAAAAGGAAAAAAAAACAGTCCAGGGAACTTCTCTGCCCTAGCTAGCTAAAACTAACTAAAAGCAAAAGAGATCTCTGACCTGCTGCCTGTCCGTGCTGCAGATGAATAATCCAGGAGCTGGAATGTGGAGGAGTGAGCTGCTTTTCTGAAAACAAACTCCGTGCTTCCCTTTTCTCCCCCTTCGCTCTCGGAACCRGTCTTAAAGCTACAGAACACAATATCTAACACAGACAGAACAGACAATTTGGGGATAGAAGCATCATAAAGTCAYCCTAGGACATGCCACCCCTTATCCCCATATCGTCAACTTACTACCAAGCTAATATATATTCTAACTCTGCATACACATATATTATACATACATACACCTATATAAAAACAGTATACATCCATATACAGACAAAACAGACAATGGCAATGACATTCAGCAAGCATTGATATTTACTCGTAGTTCTCACCCAACAATCAGATCTCCTTGAGGTATGCATCGTGTTGTTCCATCTTTCTGCATTATCCACCATGTGCAACCTGGTCCTTGAGCAATGACAACCCCAYSGATGGGTTTGTCTGTACCTGAGGYGGGATTGATCCAAACTGTCTTCCCTAGCAAACCTCTGACATGCACCACTGGGACTTYATCTCYGTCCACTGTATGCAGGGCCTCAGACTGGGCAGGGCCTGCTCAGTTGGTGGAGCCCGGGGTGTTAACTAACCAGGTGGCTTTTGCTAAATGCTGTTCCCAATTTTTGAAAGATCCCCCACCCAGTGCTTTCAAGGTGGTTTTTAACAGTCCATTGTATCTCTCCACTTTGCCTGCAGCTGGTGCATGGTAGGGAATATGGTACACCCACTCAATGCCATGTTCCCTAGCCCAGGTGTTAATAACCTCATGGTTATTCTTGAAATGAGTCCCATTGTCTGATTCAATTCTCTCAGGGGTGCCATGTCTCCACAGGACTTGTTTTTCCAGGCCCAGGATGGTGTTCCGGGCAGTAGCATGGGGCACTGGGTAGGTTTCCAACCATCCCGTGGTGGCTTCTACCATTGTGAGCACATAGCGCTTGCCTTGGCGGGTTTGGGGCAGGGTGATGTAGTCAACCTGCCAGGCCTCCCCATAGTTATATCTGGACCACCACTCACCATACCACAGAGGCTTCACCACTTGGCCTGTTTGATGGCAGCACACGTCTCACAGTCATGGATAACCTGAGAGATACTGTCCATGGTTAGATCCACCCCTCTGTCTCATGCCTACTTAACAGGTGGCATCTCTGGCCTGGTGATCTGAGGCATCATGGGCCCATCGAGCTAGGAAGAGCTCTCCCTTGTGTTACCAATCTAAGTCTATCTTTGACATCTCTATCTTTGCAGCCTGATCTACCTGCTCATTGTTGCAGTGCTCCTCATTAGCTCTACTCTTAGGCACATGGGCATCTACGTGGCGGACCTTCACAGGTAGTTTCTCTACTCCAGTAGAAATTTCTTTCTACTCTTCAGCAGCCCAAATTAGTTACCAGTTAGCCTTCTTCCACTTCTCCAGCCATCCCCATARAGCATTGGCTACCATCCATGAATCAGTATAAAGGTAGAGTTTTGGCCATTTCTCTCTTTCAGCAATGTCTAGGGCCAATTGAACAGCTTTGACTTCAGCAAATTGGCTTGATCCACCTTCTCCTTCAGTAGCTTGTGCAACTTGTCGTGTGAGGCTCCATACAGCTGCTTTCCACTTTTGTTTCATCCCTACAACATGACAGGAACCATCTGTAAAAAGGGCATARCATGTTTCTCCTGCTGGCAGCTGGTTGTACGGTGGAGCTTCTTTGGCACATTTCACTTGCTCTTCTTCCTCTTCAYCATTGAGAATGAAATTTTCCCTTCAGGTCAATTTGTAATTATCTCCAAAATCCCAGGGCAATTCAGTTTTCCAATAYGGGCAYGCTGTGTGATGAGAGCAATCCACTTACTCCATGTGGCATTGGTGGCATGGTGGGTAGAGGGAACTTCGGCTTTGAACATCCACCCCAGCACTGGTAGTCAGAGTGCCAGGAGGAGTTGTGTTTCAGTGCCTATTACCTCTGAGGCAGCTTGGACTCCTTCATAGGCTGCTAAGATTTCCTTCTCTGTCAGAGTGTAGTTGTCTTCAGACCYTCTGTAGCTTTGACTCCAGAATCCCAGGGGTCAGCCTTGAGTCTCCCCGGGCACCTTCTGACAAAGGCTCCAGGACAGGCCATGGCTCCCAGCTGTGGAGCAGAGCACGTTCTTCACTTCTAGTCCTGTCCTGACTGGGCCAAGGGCTACCACATGCGCAATCTCCTGCTTGATCTGGGTGAAGGCTTGCTGCTGCTCAGGGCCCCACTGAAAAGTGTTCTTCTTGCAGGTGACTAGTTATAGAGAGCTCACAATCTGGTTCAGGAATGTGCGTTCTCCAAAAGCCTATGGCACCTAGGAAAGCTTGTGTTTCCTTCTTGCTGGTCGGTGGAGACATTGCTGTGATCTTGTTGATGACATCAGTGGGAATCTGACACCGTCCATCTTGCCACTTCACTCCCAGGAACTGGATCTCTCGAGCAGGTCCCTTAAGTTTGCTCTTCTTGATAGCGAAACAGGCTTTGAGGAGAATCTGAATGATTTTGTCTCCTTTCTCAAATACTTCTCCTGCAATGTCCCCCCACACAATTATGCCATCGATGTACTGCAGATGTTCTGGAGCCTCACCCTTCTCCAGTGCAGCCTGGATCAGTCCATGGCAGATGGYGGGACTGTGCTTCCACCCCTGGGGCAATCAATTCCAGGTGTACTACACTCCTCTCCGGGTGAAAGCAAACTGAGGCCTGCAWTCTGCAGCCAAAGGAATGGAGAAAAATGCATTAGCAATGTCAATAGTGGCGTACCACGCCAGCAATGGAGACAGATTYGGCCCCCACATGTCTTGATGGGATTAGTGAGCACTGTGCACCAGTGTCAACCAAGGCCTTATATTTTTGTGGTTCTGATGTGCCAGGCCAAYGAATCCRCACAGTCCAAAAAACATGSTTATCCTAGCCTCTACCTGGCTAGAGGCAKGGTCCTCCTATTATAAAAGCTACGTGTTAGAGACAATACTGGAGCTATTTCCGGATAAGAAAAAAAACCTAGGGACCAGAAAGGTATTAAAACCTCAAAAAAGCCTATGGAACAGAAACACAGGAATGACCCCATCCCAAGAGACACTATGAGGTCAARCAGCAGCATGGCTACTGACTGCTTGCTGTATCCCAGCACAAAGAAAGTACAACCAAAATGCAATCAAATCAGGATTTTTCCACTCTCTCAAGCCCCACGTTGGGCACGACTGAAAAGGTGTCCTGGTTTACGGCCAATCTGGGAGGAAACCTCCCAAATGGAAGTCCCTCTGGGAARCAAACTGGAACGGCATTACTGGGAAACTACTACTACTTTTTTATCTACCATTAGAATTGTAACTATTTTTTTCAAACATTTTCTTGTTTCTTTAAAGACTGGAAAAGACAGGATGTAATCATATTTCAATAATATGATATGTAGAACATCAAGTGATRAATTTCTCTTTGTCAGTTGTAATCTATAGCTTGTCATATTGAATTATTCTTGAGATGATTTTGGTTTAAGCATGCCTCCATAATTTTWTGACAGAATCTACTTAGGACTGTCAAAGTAAACACTTTGATAATGAGGCTTTCCACTAGAAAAATGAGTGTATATTACATTAGTGATCATCATGATTACAACCTTGGTAATGCAGTGATGATATTATAGTCAGTTATTTAGTACACCTTTGTGGACTCAGGTATATCTGCAGTGTATTCTTGACAGCTAGGTGCCACACTGATTGTAAATCCCTTGTTATTGTAAAAGACAAATCCCCCTATAATATGACACCTAAGAAAATTATTGTATTATTTTATTTTATTTTACTTTTTAWATTTTATTTTAYRTATTTTATTTCATTTCATTTCAATTCAATTTGTCATTCTTTAATCACAAATTCATTGTGCTTCCCCTTATCAAAGACACTTGGGGAAACCGGAATTTAAATCCTAGTGTTTTCAGTACCATCTGGAGTGCAAAGTCACTCCTGAAGTTGTATGTAGCATGACCTTTTGGATTTGCACAGGATAATACCAGCTGTAGCCCTTGAGGTAAGAAACTGTTCAGAATCTCCATGGACTATTAGGCAGTAAAAAGACTATTGCTTGTTCTTTACAGTTTTTCTGATTGTGTTAATTCCTATGAGAATTCTTAGGATTTTCCTGGGACATTCRCTGATTTTGTTAATTTTCCTGAAAATAATTTATAAGCTAGTAGGATTATTATATGTGTACCTTTAATAACTTTAACTTGAAGATGCCTGTATTATTTGTAAAATATGTTATGATATAGAATTTATCTTTTTTTCAATAGAGTGAGAAAACATTAAAGTGTTTTCTTATGGAGGAATGAAGGCTAAAGATATAAACAATGTCAAAGAAAAATTTAACTTGCAGGAACGTATAGTCTGAAAATCACAAAACCTTGCACTTAAGAAGCTGACGTGAGCAAAGAATGTGCCAAAACAGGTCCCTTGGTTAGTGTTAGTGTGAGTATTTTCCTTTCCTGAATACTGAAGGGTAACCACATATACTTGTTAAACATGTGCATACCTGTGGCAAAGTGAAGTAGATTTTGCCATAAAAGCCCTGAAATAAATATGATTTTCCAGCAGCATTTTTATTTATCTTCATATAAAGTTTGCTTTCAGTCTTTAGTGGCTTCTGAAATAAACTGGAAATATGCATTTGAGCAAACATGTTCTTCTCTGGGAACTAAAAATGTTTCTGTTGATAGACCAGAATATTGAACCCACCAGGCTGTGTGAAGGTGATGTGATTATAGTATATCTCTTTTGTAAAGTGACATCACCTCATTTCTTTTCTCTGTAAAAGAATACAAGTAGGAAAYCTGACTTCCAACAGATCTACAGAAGGAGCATTGTATCCACATAAAGATGTAAAGTGAGTCAACAAKGAATATGACTTGAGAATTGCACAGTAGCGAATCACATCCAAAACTACAAAGTCTGAAGAAATTGTGGATAGGAGTGCCAAAACACAACAAGGGAGCATGGCCATGGATATATTGCTGTGTTATGTTCAGGCTCATTTCAAAGGACACAGGAGAGAGCTCATGTCTGAGATAAGTGTGGAGGCAATATGCAAATGGACATTCTATTACTRTTCTCTAATACCAATCTTTGTGAATAAAAATATATTTGCAATGACAGACCAGATGCAAAACAGTTTTCATGTCTGGTGAAAACTCAACTGGACAATAAGAGYCCAAGTAACTAAATGCAAATTGGTTAATTTAAATTATTAAATATGTTGGTTATAAGAATAAAAGTCCCCTGACAGTTTTAATTGCTCGAGCAATTTTTAAAAAGTGTAAGCAAGTTTTAAAAAGTGTAGGTAGAAGATCTGGTAAAAAGAGTAATAAAAATTCAGAGATGGGATATCAGGTCATGAAAAYAGTAAAAAAAAAAAAAATTAATTGGAAAGTCCAGCACAAAATAATCATGAATTGATGATTAATCTGATTGTTTCAAGGCATTGAAACAATGTCTTGCTGTGATGTTTGCTGTGACTTCAATTTTTATTAATAATTTTAATAACTCCAAAAGTGTAGCATTTCTTTAAAGAGATGTGAAAGTGAAAATTATAAAATTGCAGAGTGATGAATCTATCTTTTTCTGATTTAGGAACATCTGTTTAAACAGAATTACATCTGTCCAGCAACAGAGTATTAGCTAGCAAATTGTACTAACTTTTGCAACTCTGAATTTTGAGTGTAGTAGAAAAATTCCCTAAATTATGTGCTGTTACTGTATGCAGATKTTATATGCATTAAATATTTATTTCAAATGGATGTTTGAAAAT
>CADDXX010000202.1:400362-424197 GCA_902810485.1 Alauda arvensis | reverse complement strand
TTATTTTCTTTTTAGTAATGTGTACTTTTAATGTGGGTATTTATGAGTAAAAGTATCTGCTAATTGTATTTTATCTGGGTAAATTTACTTTTAAATGTATAGATTCTAATACATAAATTAAAGTATCTTCTGTTTTGGTATTATTTTCTTTATGTTCATTAGCCATAACAAAGTTGCTATAAAATCTGCTTTGTCCCCTGTTCCCCTTTTAGGAGAAATAAGTGTATGGTAYGTGATTCATGTCCTATCAAAAGTGCATTTCTGTAGTCTATTATCATATTTTCTTGCTTTGGCTTTGACAGAGTTAATACTTAGGTGATTAGCCAGCATTAATCCTGTCATTGCACTTGCTCTTGCAACTGGCTAACCAGGATATTCCTAGATATTGCTTTTCATCTATGGCTGTCTCATTATGTGAGAGTATCAATTTGCTGCAACATAGGTATTGCTGTATCATTTTGCAGATCAGTGAACTGAACTATAATAAAAAAGTGACATAATGCACCAAAGTTCAGGTGTCAGTGGCAGTGGCAGGACTGAAAACAGAATTCCAGATTCCAGTGCAAAAAAATTGAGTCACTGCGAGAAAGATTTTTCCAGTGGAGGAGGGTGTAGTAACTTACACAGAATTTATGAAATTTGACCAAAAAAATGTAAAAGATGCTTGGTTGTCTCAAATAATTCATACTTCAGATCTCTCTTGGGACATATGGTGGAGGGATTTTATGCCATTTTAAACTGGGCAGAAATAGATATATATATATAGATGATATAGATGATATAGATGATAGATATGTTCATATATGTATCTAAAATCTATTCAGTATATATAATGTGTGTGTCAGGGTGTGTGTGCATTTGTTTATATGTGTATTTACATCATAGGACTACTCTGTATTGCACTTTTCTTTGTTATGGATATGTGGCTTGGAAGTTACTCAGATTAGAAATGAGGGATGAGTGCTATATCACAAAGAGATGTGGTCATTTGAGTGGGGATGGCACTTTATTTGCTGTAACCAAATTGCAGTTCAGGTACMGTGAAAGGAAATTTACAGAAGAAAGTTTTAACACAAGTAGAAAGAATTATCTAAGTATTTAGTCTTGATACAGAAGGTCATGAAAGGATGGAACAGAAATGGTACAGGCAATGTCAATATTTATTTTTGCACTCATGGTATTATAGGATGTGAAGGAAGTGCCAGGGACATCAGCCTCAAGACAGTTATATGAAGGTTTKGGCTGGTAATAGATTATCTAGTCACACTCTCAGATAATGGTATATATGGATACAGTGCTCTATTTTATTTAATCTGTTTCAAGTGTTTAAAGCAGGTAGGTSACATTATTCATTTTTGTGACTGTCCTTGTAGTTCATTGGTGCTTATTTTAATATAGCTTGAGAAAGTAATACACTATAAAATTCTCTCCAGAAGCTGGAAGGCCCACAAAGGTGATATACGCTAGCTTTCTTTTTCTTTTTCCAATTTTCAGAACAATAGTAGTTTGGTGATGGCCCTAGCCTATTTTAGCAGAGAACATTGGAGGGTGAATCTTTATGGGCTAATATTTGTCTTGTCATGTTTTGAAAAGGGTTCACAGACTGCTATTTAATACCTTCTTTGCTGTTCAYGTATGGCCTGTCTAGCTAGCTGGTCAATTATCTCCAGTCATTGTGCAGATTTAAATACCTCTCTAAGTGTACTTATCTCACTCTGCAGGGTGTACTTTAAGACAGATTATCTATACTCCAAGCTCCCTTATTATGACCCTGTTCATCTTTTGCTTGGCATAATTATAGCTGTGCATGGAAAAAAAGTATTGCRTTAGATATTAGCAGGTTATAAATTTTCAGTTAGCTTCTGCAATTAATTTTCACTCTCTAAGGAAGGAAATGATGCTCAGGTTTTTTTCTTTCCTGCCACTTATTATGTTTGTCTGTCCTCAGCATCCTTTCTAATGTAAGACATCATCAATGCCCACATGCTTGTATCTTGCACACGTCTCAGCCTTGCTTGGTGTCCCTTTCTCCAACAACATTGCTTATTCCTCATCTTCTCTCCCTTATTTCTTCAGTTCATCTGCRTTTCTCTTTCACTTGTATATCCCTCTTCCTAATATATATTCCTATTTGCCTGTATTACAACAAGCTTCTAGCTCATGTCTCACAGTGACTGTGCTTTCTGTGATCACTTGTTTCTGGTTCCCTATTTCATTCATTACTAATTCCTTGTCCRGGAGAAGATGACTCAGATGGCTCCCTTCACTGTATGCTTTTTATGTACTCAACTTTTTCTAARCCTCTATAAAGCCTTTTTTCTAGAAGTCACTACCTTTCACAAAATTGATTCCAAGTTCCTGCAACATTTCATTATTGCTGTCCRGAGATTTAATTTCAGATTTAAATGAGAGATAGCAAGAGATCCACAGCTTTAGCTGTAAATAATTGCAGTTCCAGTACATTACAAGGTTAAATAACTATAAATTATTGGATTAATGGTGAGCTGCACCAGACAGGACTCTGGCCCCTACAAGATGACTTTAGATGAAGCRTGCTTAGAAATGTGTAATTGTAGCAGCATCTTTTTGCTGAGATTATTTCTCAAATCTCGCAATCTGTTCTGATTCTGAGTGTACAACATCGCACCATGAGTAAAATTTTCTAATAGATCACATGTTCTGAGTGGATTTAGAGAGGACTTGTGCCAATAAGAATTTTAGATTTGTTGGACTGTTAGAGTTTCTGTAGATCCTGCTAATGTTATCAATAATTCCCTAGTCTCTTGCAAAGCCRATATATTTTCCCAAGTTCTGAACGTGACCAAGTACTTAACTAAAGATTATAAATGATGTTGTAATTTCCTTGGACCTTGATCACTATTCACATGGTAATCATCTGTTTGCTTTTTATCACTTTCTGCAAACCCTAATTTCCAAGGCTGCATAGACTTTTTTTTTTCACTAGTATGTTCAACTTGCAAGACCTTTTATGCTCCTTAATGCAGAAGTGGATAATGGATTTTCTCACTCAATGCCATACCCAGTTAATGGGAATGAAATCTCTGTGAATGCATATCCTTTSAATAGTACCATCTTCCATTTACCCCTTTCCAAGACTTATGTTCCTGCCATTCTTCAGWCTGYATCTAYGTGCAATGAAAGAGGGAGCACATTCCCTATTTTGTTTCTTCAGTCTAAATTGTAACTTTGCAATAGTCTCCTTCAGGACTTTGCTGCTAYAGAACTTGGAGCAAATCATGGAATCCATGATTAAGTAGCTTCTTTCAAAACCTGATCTGCTGCAAGAGGTCTTTCTCAGAACATTGAGAAGTTCATTGTGGAAGTTCACAGCTGGAAATCAGTGTGCACCTGTGATTAGTGTTCATCAGAGTGATGGAMAGGACAGATGAACGAGATCAAGAAAAGTCACTGAAAGCATTGTCATCTGCCCAGGCCATCCTGGGAAGCTGCATACTTGATTTCTACTTCCCCACTTCCTTCACTTCTTGTTCTGAAAAAACTGAAAAGACTTCACTATTTTGTATGCAGAARTAGTGCAGCCCTGCTAAATAGGAARATATGTRTTACTGTGCAGTTGTTCAAAATATTTGAATTAGATTTATGTTCGAAAAGAAGTTTTAAAGGAAGTCAGTATAGTCAAAGCACTGTAATGGCTGTATTGGAAACTTTCTTCTCCTGGAGAAAACATTGGCATAAATTCYATTTGTGTTAAGTCTGTTCTCATTTACATTTCCTGGTTTAGGTTCATTCTCGTAACATATACACTGTTATTTACTATTTCTTTTTTGATTCTGTATTGGGAGCCCTTTGAATTTCCTGTTCCAGTTACTTTAACATAGAACTTTTTATTTTCTTCTATATTGTGTAGCATAGAGTAAAAGTTTTCAATCTAGCATTTTAAATTGGCTTCAATTAAAAACATTGGTATTTCAAGTTTTGTTGATTCAGTTTTGTTTGGATTTTTTAATTTGTAGTTAATCAACTTAGGCTTGCAAATCCTTACTTGATTTRTGTGTACTGTATTCTATTTAAATTTCTGTCAGAGGGAACTTTGTGATTTATACTTGAATTTAAAATTAGGCATCTATCCTGAACATACATGGGATTTTTCTTTTAGGAAGGAAAATGCTGAAAACTTAATGCAAATAAGGAAAATAAATTTWAAAAATAAGAAATGTTGGTGTGAATAAACAGTATCTTTTTATTCCTCTTAATCTAGTTTRAATCATTTGAATTTACAGACTTATAGTGTAGATATCATCACATGTATCTTGCTGCTTTTTTTTTTTTGAGAGGTGACATTTTTCTGCAGTTCAGTACTGGTGGCAAAGACACATTCAGGCACTTCTAGATGCATCCTCCTTGTAATGTACCTTATGATGATTTATCCCATGAAATTTCAGGACATTTGCAGRTGCAGAAACTAGATTAAGATAAATAAACTAAACATAAACATGCACATCTTTGATACTGGTTCAAATTAAGTATTTAATCTTTTAATAGTTTGACTACTGATGATTTCAGTATTTGATAATCTTTCTTTCATCAACAGTTTCAAACATTCCCTACCTTAGTTTTGGAAGTATAACTAATGGAAAGAAATTGCCTACCAATGTCAGCCCTCTCTATTTCTGTGTATCTTCCTAAAGTTACCTCTGATATAAGGAGACTGCTGACTACTACTTTGATAACAAAATAAAKTATTGATTCATAGATGGCTATTAATTCAAATTATTAATCAGGAAATACTTTATATGGTGAAAGAGAAGTGTCTGTATTATAACCAGTATCCTACTTTAGAGCAAATTAATAAATGATGCAGCTTTCTCCACAGTTTTTCCARTCCTCTTTACCTCTTTAGATGATAGAGGGGATTAAGGGCTCTGAGCAGCTTGACCTAGTGAAATATGTCTCCACCCATGGCTGGGGTTTGGAACTGTTGATTTTCAAGATCCCTTCCAACCCAAACCATTCTATGACTCTATAATAATCTATAAGGAATTATAGCCTTTTCTTATGCAGTGATATTGCCCCATTYTTAGTACCATTTTCCCATTATTCCAATTAACATTCTATTACTCTGCTCTTCATTAGTTTTCTGAAAATGAATATGTAGAAATCTTTCCTGTATCCTTGGACAAGTAGCTTCAGATCATATGTCTAACTGAAGCTGGCATRTAGCAATTACTGTTGACATGAATTACTGCTGAAGRGTGAAATAAATGGTAAARTCCAATATTTCAAAYGTKCTATTGGTATAATAAAAATAGTTGRGCCTCCTGAAAGCTACAACAGARCCAGCAATATGTTCTTACAGCACAGAAAGCCAACTGTATCCTGGGCTGCACAAAAAGAAGCTTGGCCAGCCAGTCAAGGAAGTTGATTGTCCTCCTCTATCCTGCTTTGCGGTGCAAGAAAGACACAAATGTGTTGTGTCTTTCTGGGTCCAGAAGAGGGGTGCAACAAYGGTCAGAGTTCTGGAACATATCTCCCATGAAGAAAATCTGAGAGGATTGAGTTTATTCAGACTGGAGAAGAGAAGGCTTCAGGGAGACCTTATTGCAGTTTTTCAAGATGTAAAGGAGACATGGGAGAAACAAAACTAAACCAAACAAAACATCCCAACAACAAAACCCCAACCAATCAAACAACCAAAAAGAAGAAAAACTTTTTACCAAGGCCTCTAGTGGCAGGACAAGGGGCAACAGTTTTAAACTGAAAGAGGGCAAATTCAGGTTGGACATAAAAAAATCAGAGACATTGTGAATGCCACATGCAAGTAGGTMAGGTTAGATGGAACATTGAGCAATGTGATATAATGAAACATATTCCTCCCATGGTGAAAGTGTTTGGCTAGATTATCTTCAAGTGCCTCCTCCAAYCAAAACCATTTTATGRTTCTGATAAGATTTTATGATAAGAAGAATGCTTCCCAAGAAGCCTTTTTTTTTTAATTGTAGACTGAAATATCTGTTTGTAGTTACCTCACCTAACATGCTCTGAAAAGTGGCCAAAATCTATGTTTGTCACTGTGTTTTATAAAAAAGTAATATCTTCAAAACAAAATAAACAAAAATTCTAGAACAGCGCTTCATTAGGGCTGTTATTGACTTAGGAAATACCTCCTTTACTCTGAAAATCCCTGAAATGGAGGGGGACTTTTACTAATTTACAGTTTGTTGCATCTCTTTTTTATAGTTGTTTCTAGTGAATAGTGGTCAATTCCTTTTATCTTCCAGTGAAGTATCTCTCAACCATGCTAATGTTAATGGATGTAGAGCTGGCTTTCCCTGAACTGCAATGTCATGATGCCTTTATATCACTGAGAAGTATTAACTTAAAATGCATGTCATTCCATAATCCTTGTGTGCMATACTGGGAAGGTAACTCTAGATTGTCCCTCCAGCTTCAGGTCTGATGGCAATTAACACAGATGTGAAGAGCATGAAGACAGGCATATCACCTGTAATTGCAGCAGAATCGTAATTCAGCAGTCTCCAGGGACTGCTTCTACACTCTTCATACAACTGTGAAAGTAGTCTGGAAAATAATCCTCTACTTTACTGGCTGGCAGGAAGAATTAGAGCCCTTGACTAAAAATAGTCTTACTTCTTCCTTCTTTTTATGGACACACAGTTAGGTCAARATGTATGCAAAGATCCTTCTTTCTCAGGCAGACATAATGATGTGTTTCATTCCCTTACAGCAGACATAGCAACCTAAATCCTCTGCTATGAGGGATTTGAGGTAGGGGAAATTCACTGATTTGTTCTGCTTACTGTACTGATCACAAGGCACAACACAGTTCTGGAAGCCAAGTTTTCCAGCCTCTTCCTCCAGTGGTAATAGAAGCTCTGTGGACCATATTTCTCAAGGCTGTCTTTGTGACAGAGAAAGGGGAAAGCCTCAAAACAGAGAGTGAAGAGAGAAAGTATTTATTTTCATAACAAATTATTTGCATATTTTSAAAGAAAATGAAGGCAGGTACTTAAGGGTTTTTTGTTTTTATTTGATTTGTTTTTTTCAAATCTACGCATAAAGTGTTTTTCTATATCTCTAGGTTTCCAAAAACTTTTATATCATAGTATCACCAAATCATTGAATTGCTTGGGTTGGAATGGACTTTCAAGATCATCCAGTATACCTGTAGGTGCCACACATACATGTAAATGTCATTAGCTTGCAAATGCCACTAATTGATGAGTTTGGACTTTTTTATTACTTTTTCTTTCCTCATGTAAATATCCCCATTTCAAATGTTCAGAAGTCTGTAGACTCCCTTGCACTTTATTATGCAGATATAATCAAAGCCAAGATTTATAACCACAATCCACCACTTCTGTCCAAGTGAGAATTTTTTATTGCAATCACCACTCCATTCGCCATGTGCAGATACCATAAATTTAATCCAAGTTAATACAACTTCTCATCTGTAGAATGAGGATAGTCAATTACTTTCACATAATATTAAAGGATTTAAAACAAATGAGAAAATATGCAGAACTGAATCCTCCTGGCAATTTAATCCAACAGAAAGCACTTACCTGAGRTATTCTGATGTTCTTCTCAAACCTTGCATTTAGCTATAAATATCACTTTGCAGTTTAACAGGACTTCAAAAGCAAATAAGAGCAACATAGTCCAAGAAAGGATTCAAGATCCAAGTAATTTATTGGATCTCTCATTTTCATTTCTTTKTTAAAGAATTATATAAAAGGGTTTTTAAAGTCAAGCAGTATTTCATTACCATGTGTGTGACATGCTAATAGTCAACCAGTTTCTTTTTCTGTGCTGATCTGCATAATTTCTGTGGGCCCTCTGTAATTTTGTCAGGCCATGGAGATTTTGTTTCTAGAGCAAAATAGTTATTGCATTTTAAATGGAAGCACACTRGAAAAATATTGGGTGGGTAAACTTTAAATAGTATTGAATACTATTCCCCTACCTAGAAAGTGAAAAAGATTTTAATCTTTTCAAGAAACACAAGTGTTGTGCTTCTAGAATAAGACCAACATATTGTGTTGGGTTTGCTCAGCCTGGTTTTTGGTAGCAGGGGTGGGGCACAGAGGTGGCTTGTGTAAGAAGCTGCTGGAAGCTTCCACCATGTCTGGCATAGCCAATCCCTGATGGCTCTGAAGATGAACATGCTGCTGACCAAAACTAGAGAAGTTGGTAATGCCTATGTGATAACATATTTAAGGAGAAAATCAGAAAAAAGATGTGGCACACTTTTTAATTCTGGCCAGAGAAGAGGAGGAGGTGAGAATATTTGAGGGAAACAACATGGAGACACCAAGGTCAGTGKAGAAGGAGGGGCAGGAGGAGCTCCAGGCGCTGGAGCTGAGATTCCTCTGCAGCCCGTGGTGAGACCATGGTGAAGCARCTGTGCCCCTGCAGCCCATGGGGATCCACAGGGGATGCAGAGATCCACCTGCAGCCCATGGGGGAGRTGCCCRTGCCTGAGCAGGGGGATGCCTGGAGGAGGCTGTGACCAGTGGGGGACCAGGAGAAGAGACAGTGCCCTGCAACCAGGCTGGGGCAGCCTGTCCTTGGAGAACTGCACCCTGCTGAAGAGTGACCCACGTCACAGTAGTTTTGGGAGGACTGTCTACTCGTGGAAGAGAGACCTGCGCTGCAGCAGTTTTGGAAGGACTGCTGTTCATGAGTTTGGAACCACATCAGAGGGGTTTGTGGAGAACGGTCTCCTGTGGGAAGGGAGCCCATGATGCAGCAAGGGAAAGACTCCTCTCTCTGAGCCAAGCAGAAGAAAATCTCTGCTGATGAACTGACCAAAACCCCATGCCCAGTCTCCCTGTGGTGTGGGTTGGAAGGAGGAAGGGGCAGGGAATAAAAGGTGGTTTTAAGGGCTTATTTTTACTTCTCATTATTCTCCTCTGATTTTTTTAGTAATAAACTCACTTTTWACCTCTAAGTTGAGTCTGTTTTGCCCTTGGAGTGTTTTCTCCCAGTCCCTATCTCAACTCAYGGGACCATTGTTAAATTTTTCTCTCCTCTGCCCAGCTGTAACAGGGGAGGGTGAGTGAGTGGCTTTCATGGGTGCTTGGTGTTAAGCCAGCATTGGTACCAGATTTGGGAGCAAATCTGCTTGAAATAATGTCTTCCTTACACCTTTTCATTCTTGCATGAGCAAATGAAACAGGTGAAATATAGCTGTAGCGTTCCTGATGGAGAAACCACAGTCCTAACAGTTATTCCCCAACTGTGCCGCTGGCCACATACTGAAGGCCCTTTACCTCCTTTCCCTTGGTTCCTTCATAGTCATCTGCTGTGCCTATTCCAAATGCACAATATTATCTTGGCATATGTGTCCCTCTGGAACAGATTAAGAGTGGTTGGAAAGAGTGAGTTTTTGAAATACATGTAGATGAAAAGGGTGATTACCTAGGTAGTTGCCTTGAAGTGTATTTGATAGTAGACCACTTTGGGCTCTGGTTTTTTTTAATCATACTAGATTATGTTTTATTGCTGGTTTTAGTTCTTCCTTTCAGTATTTCTGTATTGTTTTCTCATCTTAGATAGCTGTCAGACATYTGTTACCACAGTATCTGAATTTTCCCCTGTCTTTCGTGTATTGCTCCTCATAGCAGTCATGTCATGCCATTAACCTGTACTAACTGAGAGAAGACACAAACTTACCTCTGTAGGGTTGCAGATAGGGTTGGTGTTGAAGTGGGAACTGAAGCTTATGCTCACTTGTTCTTCACTGTGCATTATTAACTTTATATCTTATATATAGACAGGCGACCACTGCTTATCTATCACACCTTGGGGGTGTCAGGGGAAGTCACTGGCCTCTTCACTCTTGAAGAATAGACCGCTCTGCTAACAATCCAGTCTGAATAAAAGATGTGTCTTCTTCACCCCTGCACTGTCCTTGAGGAGCTGAAAGTGGTGGTACTTAACAGCGTGCTTCCTGCAAGAGAAAAACAGTGCAAATAAAATGTTCATATCTGTTTTTCAGTAGCATAAAAATTCTCCCCAATTATTTTGGAGAATGAAAGTAATTGCGTATGAAATGGCAATTGGAGAGTCAAGAAAGTTTGGGTTTCTTTGCCATCCTTAATGATGTATAAATAGTTAGTTATAAATTACCTAACAAGTGCTTTTTTCTTTTACACTCATTAGCAATGTCAACACTGTGCTTCTTCTGGGCTTCAGTTCCGTGAATCACTCCTGCTTAAGGACATTTATGAATGTACATTATAGCAACTAAAGTCAATTGGAACCAAAGAAGTACTTAACTATTTATTCACAAATAAGACTTTAATTTATCCTTACAATTGATGTGGTCTCCCATTTGAGTTGAAGAAAAGGATTACAGTGCCTCAGTTTCAGCCTCTGTGACTATTGGTGTATGCAGATCCAGTTAGCTTTGAGAAGATTCAGCCAAGGTATTTCAAAGATAGGATTTGGTTGCAAATTCAAGAGCAGAATTAAAATAGAAAATTAAAAGAGAAAGAAAATGTTTTCTCTGAACCATCATCTTTCATTTAAATAATAATTCTGTTCTTGCCTAGTGCCTTAGGAGCATTATTAACATGAAATTTTCTTTGCTTCTGTTTTATTTCACCTAGTGGTATAAGTATCCATGAGTTAGACAGAAGCCAGTGTCGCCCAAATTCTGAAAAGAGCATCGTGATCTAAAAAAGAGATACAAGAAAAATTGCAGGATTTAAAGGAAAAAGCTGAGAACTCTAGGAGTGAAAAAGCAACAGTGCTTATCAAGGGAATTAGTTTAAGTACAGTAAATAGGAAAAAAAACAAGTTCTGTTTCCTGCCCACTCTCTCATTTTTAATAAATATTTATACATTTTTTTCTCAATTTCCACATAGAGATCACCTCCAAATATCCAGATGTAACAACTGACATTTAGAAGAGGAGTTGTTAGTATCTCTCTACTTCTTAATTCATCAGAATTAGTGTCCTTGAGATATTCCAGTGCACAAAATTAATTTTAGGATACATGATCACCTTGAATTTTCTTTATGCACTTTATAGATTATTGCTAAAGTAAATAGTGATGATCTGTAAATTCATCTCACTACAGCATTTGTGTTGAACATTTGAGGTAAATATATAATAAACATCTATTATGATTTTTTCCCTTTAAATAGGAATGAAATACTACAACCTTTATTTCATTTTCTTCAGCATGATCTATGATGACAAATAAACCAAATATCATTTGGAATATGATCATTCAGTTTGCTCCCTATAATAAATAGCACCTTCAGAGCTCTTGGAGTGTACATCAGCCTAGTGAAGCCCTGAACCACCGAGTGTAGACTCATTTACTAGCSTAGTGGGGACTTATTTATTACTCTACACTAGTGCTTATACTGCTATAGTTTATATGAGCTAATTATATTGAAATAAACTAATTCCTAATCAGATAAGCCTTCTGTACCAATGATGGCACTAATTTAATTGGGCTTTGATTTTTAATATAATATATCTGTGTGGAGACATCCTAAGTAATCACAATACATTAGAAAATATAAGTGGCTTTGTGTCTAACAAAGGAGCTAGACTCTGTATGTTTGTAAACTYCAGGCACAGCCTTGCATTTTAAAAATTTGGAATATGAGTTAATAAGAAATTAAATAATTCAGTGCTATTTACCTTTTTATCTAAGAGCATTCTGTAAGCTTTTGGTTTTAAGAAACAAGTTCAATTTTCACTAAGAGCAGATGGTTAAAAACTGTGAGATTTATCTCCAATGTAAACCAAAACATTTTCATATTTGAAAACACCTAAAAACCTYAACGCATAATACATTTGCTCTGTTAAACAATGTCAACTTCTTTTGCTACGTCTGAGGAATGAAAATTGACACATTGCACACTTCTATTTTCTTTCTTATGGTCATCTATTATTCTTGCAACATTATTCTACTTAGTATTATTCTCCAACATATCTTCTACTTTTCTGTTTTCYGCTTATCTGAGTTTCTAAAATCCACTTACCTTCATCTGTTTCCTGAGAGAGAGCTGCATTCTGCTGTTTATATGATATAAACCCTCTTTCTGTTTCCTTTAAAAGACTGTCTTGTGACTGGGTTGCTTCCACCTTTGCTGATGGCACCTTCTTATTAAGATCTTTTCTCGTATTCAGGGCTCCCAAATAATTTTCTTTCCACTTCCGGTTGTTGGTCCTGGTTATCAGAATGTAGTGATTCCTCATTTCTACTTCAGTGCTTCTCACTAATTAGTAATATCATAGGCAAAAAGAATATTAAGCATGGTATACAACTCTAAGTTYTTTCCTTGATTAGTAGAATTGCTGGTTTGGTTTTAAATGCATGCCATATACCATTTAAAAAATGACAATAAAAAAGAAAAAAACTCACTCTGCAACTACATAGAATGTTTTCTTTAAAGCCATAAATAAATTAGTTTTCTATTAGTAATTTTAATTATTCATCTACAGGATTACTTCATTTTAGATATTATTAYGAGAAAGTCAAATTGCAGTGGGTATGTATATAGACACAACCTATAAATGTATGCAGGACCTAAATAGAATGAAAAAAAGCTTATTTAGCTGTATTATTCTTCTAAAGGCTTTTATCAGTGTAACAGCTGCACACCGTTCAGTCGCTGATGGAATGTGTACTTGATCTTCAATCATGTGCAACATTACCATTACACTCGATTTCCAAAGGACAAAGTGTCTGTCTCAAAATCACATAGCAGTTGTGTCTGGTTGGGGAGCAAGCTGTATGTTCACTTGTTTTATTGAAGGTCTCGTGGTAAGACTGTGTGTATAATCATGGTGTGGGCTTTTTGTTTCAAGTTAAATCATTCTAATAAAAGGAGCAATTTATAGCATATTATAGAAAAAAAATCTTCTGCTGAAGTGTTTTAAATCAAATCCGTATCAAAATSGTTTGTGTTAACAGCATTGAATTAAGTTGAAGTCAGTGAATTATATGCTTGGTACCAATAGCTACAACAAAGACATATATCCCACAATCCTAAACACAAAAGCTTAATAAACACCTGCAAATTTCCAGGCACTCTTCTGTAGCAATTCCTAAGACAATACAATTCCCATACACACACACACACACACACACACACACACACGTGGAAGGCTGTGCAGTTGCATGCCCCCCCACAGCTGCACACGCACCACCTCACCTTAAAGGCTCTGAGCTTTGCAGACCTCCTCCCTGGCTGTCAGGGCCCTGCACACAGTCAATCCTCCACCCTCCTGCTGCAGAACAGGCACTGCAGCCCCWCCTGCACCTGTGCTCCCCTGCAGCCCACTGACCCACGCACCAACTGGGAGTGGGATGTCTCTTCTGGGTCCTTCAGTGACATTGCCCACAAGTRGAGTGCATGTGCCTCACTGCAAGACTGTCCTGCTCAGGGTTATTCTTTACACAGCCTTACACACTAGCTGTATTGGAACACCATGTGTTCTTGGAGGCATAAATATGGAGTTAGTAACTTTTCTTTGGCTTTATAGCTGGAGGGTTGGCAAATTCAAGCTGGAAGAATGTAGTGTGGTGAGAGAACCTGTGTATATATATATATTCCTCTAAGAAGGTAATTAGTATAATTGCTCTTGTATACTTCTATCTTTGTCTCCTGAAAACATAAGCACCTTCCCTGGAAATCTCACTACATTCAGTCACTTTCCAAATAAATATTTATACAGGAACACCACCTTTAAAAARCATTCCAGAGAGACAGTGCTCCATAAGAGCAACTCACCAATTGTAATTAGGAGGCTATCTCTAAATTATTATTGGTTTTTAATAATGCCAGTTAATAATAGAAAATCTCATTCACTGTTACGGCCTTTTTTTAACTCTTTTTGTGAATGCTTCAAAGTTATTTACAATGGCTCTTCAGGTGCAAATAGCAATGAATTTTAATCACAGAATCACAGACTAGGTTGGGAGAGACCTTCAGAGGTCTCTTAAGTCCAACCCATGCCCTAACACCTCAACTAAACCACAGCCACAAGTGCCAAGTCCAATTTTTTTTTTTAAACACATCTGGGGATGGTGCCTCCACCACCCTCCCAGGCAGACAATTYAGTACTTTATCACCTATTAATTATTGCTTTTAGCACATTACCATCTCCATTCTTCAATGAGACMTCATTTGTTTAAAATTTAAATCTTGGGTTGTTCACAATATGGTTGTTTCACTTTTAAGACTGAGTTTCTTTTATTCAGCATTTTTGCTTGTCTCCCTTGGGTTTTTGTCCACTATTTGCTCTTTTCATTACAGAAAAAGATACTTTGCTGGGCTGCTTCCACTGTACCTGTAGTTTTGATGCCATTTTGATGTCAATCTCACCCTGTGTTGATTTGTTGAAAATTCATTTTTTATAAACAAGCAATTAATTTTACAAGTCCAAATAAAAGTCCATTCAGGAGGATTGACTGTTTTTTGCATGTTCAGCTTTTAATTTCAAGTCTKATGAAGTCAGTGTGTATCTGTGTGGGCAAGTTTGAACATGACAGTCTGTGTTTTTAAGTTGTGCTGGTTATTTTAAATTGTCAATCTTCTCAAGCTCCGTGCTGTCAGAGGCCAGACAACTTCAGTTTGATTAGTGAAGCATGTTGTCAATGTGTTACAGGCATAGGGTGTTTTTGGGGTTTTTTAGAGAAGTGRTTTTTTATTTTTATTTTGTTGTTCTACGATTTTTTTCTTACAGGGGATGGTAAGTTCTGTAAGGTAGTCTGAAAGTAGGAAGAGTTTATTATTCAAAATGGCCAAATTGCTCCCAAATAGCCTTTATCATTTGGATAACACCGTATGAATTTGAAGCACTATAATTCTCATTCTGAGATATGCATGCATTCTACTTCATTAAGGGTTGGYTAGTGAGGGTACACATATCTAGATCAAAATTGCTCTAGACTCAAATTAATGGCATGGCTGCACCCTATGAGGATCTCCTCTAAAAACCAGTGAYTTAGGGGATTATCTGACCTGCCCCTTTTTATAAACTGGGACAATGTCTATGTACAATGACATCTTCTCTACCTACTTCATTCATTTTTAAATGCACCTGCCCCAAGTCACCCTCAAGAGAAGAACATCTGGGAATTAAGTGGGATTTCCTCTCACCTTGGGCACTAGCACCTAATGCTTTATCGTGGACGAGGCTCTCAAGGCATGGTAAGGCAGCCTCTATTGTTAGTATGATKATGGAGGAGGAAAAAATATGTTTTGAGTCAAAATTATGTGAGAAGAAACAGAGCTAACACTCATATGTAGCAATTCTCTGTGCTTCATTCTGTGCTCTATAAAATGCCTTTGTAATGAAGAGAATATAAAATAGTTTGTTTCCTAAAAGGATACTGTAACAATAGGCATGAAATAAGGACAGTAAGTAAAAATAAACCTCTTCCTAATTTGGTGTCTCATTTCAGCTTAGTTTGCATGCTCCAGCCTTTTCTACCATGATAATTTCATATTGTCTTTCTCCTCCCAGGAAAATAATCTTATATGTTTACTGAACATTGTGTGCAGCTTTGGCTACTGCAATATGAAAAAAAAAAACAAACAAAAACATAAAGTCATTAGAGAGTGTCCAAAGAAGGGCAACTAAAATGGTGAAGGGCCTTGAGGGGAAGCTGTATGAAGAGTACTGAGGTCACTTGTTCTGTTCAGCCTGGAGGAGACTGAGGGGAGACCTCACTGCAGTCACAACTTCCTTGGGAGGGGAAGAGGAGGGGCAGGCACTGATCTCTTCTCTGTGGTGACCAGCGACAGGATCTGAGGGAATGGCTTATTTKTGTTAGGGAAGGTTTAGATTGGATCTCAGGAAAAGGTTCGTCACCCAGCAACTGGCTGGAACAGGGTCCCCCAGGAAGTGGTCACAGCAGCAGCCTGACAGAGCTCAAAAAGTGTTTGCGTAATGCTCTCAGGCACATGGTGTGGCTCCTGGGGATGTCATGTGCAGGGGCAGGAGCCAGACTCAATCCTTGTTAGTCCCTTCCCACTTAATAGATTTGAAATATTTTTTAAAAGGAAATAAATATTCATTTATTATGAAATTGAATGAAATTAAATTATGTATGAAATTGAAAATATGTCAGGACAGGAAATATATTATCTATTTTTCTTCTGCACTCTTCTGCACTCTAGGGTAGTCTATTGGCTGCATTTTTCAGCTAATCTAAACTGCCTGCAGTAGAGATATTCTTATTTATATCTTCTGAAGCAAAATGCTATTAGGACTGTTTTTCCTGTTCTTTCAGCAGCTATATTGGGATGAATCCAACTGTACTGAGTTGGTCCAAAAAAGAACAGAATTAAAATGGCTAAGGTGTGAGTAACCCATATTCATATTTCTCTCATGTTGATTTGGAGAGATAAGAGGTGGAGAGACTGAGTCAGCAAAACTATTTACAGTCAGACTGCTTTGAACTAGTTATACTGAGGCTGTTGGCCGGCCAACAGTCTGTTGATTGACACATATAAGCAATTACAGCTAAGCAAAATTTCAGCTTGCACCTAATGCAGACCTCAGCGCTGAGGTCTGTGTTGAGAAAAGAAAGAACATCTGTACAGCTTTAGTTTTTGTTCTAAATTAGAATAAAAAAAAAACTTTGGAACCTCAGAAATGATTGTTCTATGCCATCATTTTTCCCTGAGTACTTGCCAGTGGCATTCCTAGTAATATTTGTTCAAAACCAGTTGAAAGGAACACACACATAGGATGCTGATAATCCTCTTAACCAGTAGTTAAACCCTTTGCTGTGAAAAGAGTTTGAAACATAGCTCTTTYTAAACTGCCTTTAGAGACTAGGGTTACCAGAAAACCCGTGAGTGGCAGAATTATTGTTAGTATAATTGCTATATGTGTACTTTGGGAGGAACAGTTGAAATGTTAGCCCTGCTATAACACACTGCTGAAACAGCTGTTCTTGTAACCAGCTGCTACAGGGCATTGTCTTTAACCTGCTTTACTCCCAAGCCAGGTGCACCTTTATCCATCAGTTTACTTGTGGTTTTTAACGTAGTGTGAGAAGATTCATACTGACAAGAAAGAAAGTATTTAATGGTTCTAAATTTTAGTAGTTCTTACAATCTCAAAGTATGTGTTGTCAAGCTGTGGTTCAGCTGAGCAGTATATATTTCTGACAGCACTTGTAGAGACAGAATCACAAGATATCCTAGAAATAGCTGCTCTTCAAGGATTTACTGATCTCTTAAATTGTGTAAATTACTAATTAACAAGAATATCTCCATTTGAGAGCATTACTATGGCTATGGAGGTCTTTTAGTTTGCAACATAAATAGCTGATTTTACTTCCCATCACAGTGGTCAGCACATAATCCAAATAGATTATTTGAATTCTGGAGTGATGTTAAAGGAGTCAAGAAAGGTACAGTGGATTCCTTTTGACTAGTTTAAAGTGGTCCAGTATGAGGTGTTAGCAGAATCTGTAAATTGAAGGTCAGTACGGAATTGTAGCAACTTGCCACTTCTAATAACCTTTTTGTAAACTGCATTTTTGACACACTTTTTTTTTTTTTACTTGCCTCATTTTAGGATGTGCTGGATACTACAGCTTATGGAAGTTTATTTGTTGAGCTCCTCCAAAATCCTGGTTCAGTGATGTGTTATCAATTACAGTTTAGTTATTCTGGTAAAAACATTCTCAAAAATAGGTTAGCTGAAGAGTATTATGAAAAAGCTTTTTAGTGGATGCCATTTATTATGGCCTTGTGTTGTCCACAATATCACATGAAGAAAAGGTTTTAGAAATTGGATTGGATTTTATTTTATTTAAGAGAGAAAATATAAGAAAAGACCAAATGCCATAAGAGACAATTTCAACCACAGAGCATTGTGCAAGTCTGACTCCAGTGATGAGATCTTGGCTGTGGCACTGTGAGCATCTTCTACCTAGTGCAGCTCCTTCACACAAACACAGCCCTTACCTCTCACAACTTTGCTGCAAGATCCTGGTGTCTTCCCATGAAGAGCTAAAGCTTATTGTCAGTAAGGGACATCTACATGCACAAAAAGCCTTTGTCCTTCCTGAATATATTGCTGTCTAGTTGTTGAAATGGACTGCTACGCCTATGCTGGTGAGCAGGGGAGGTAGCTGATTTAGTCATAATAACCCTATGCCCAATATAGACAGCACAAGAGAAATTGGTCTGCTCCTCCTTTGGTCCTCAGGTATTGTTTTGTGGTTATGATCCAGACAAAATTTAGGAGAAATTAAGCAAAATTTCAGTCACTGTCCTCTCAAAAAATTTCCATGGAACTGTAATTTTTTGCAGTGGCATACCATGTTCTCATAAAGCCATGAATTTCAAAAGTTTCTACTGTTGCTCTCATGGACTTGACTTAGCTTCATTTTCTGCTCTTATGGATGCTTTTTCAGTTCCATGARGTTCCACCTCATGGAACTACTCTCATTTTCCATAGCCTTGATTAAAATGCAAAGTGGCCAGCACRAAGGTAAGTCTTGGCTTTTCAGTATTAATGCTATGATCAGCTCAGCAGAAATCCACCTATAGCACATCAAGGACTAAGCAGACTCAATTTTCCTGGTGAAAGATGGAAATTTTTAGGTGCARTGGAGGTAGATGAACATAGCATTTTTTTTTGTTGCATTTAGTAGTGACATGTTAGTTACATTGTTCTCAACCTTGAGTCAGAAAATGTACATGTTCATATGACAGAGTGTCACTTGAAAGGTCTTTTAAAATATGAGAAGCAGCTGTCAGTGAAGAATGTGACTATGCCATTAAGAAGGAAGAAATGAGGGAGGCTTTTGTATGAGTAAAGAATGTTGAGGAGCTAATGCTACTTAAGGCAGAACAGTATGAAAAGGGATGTGCTGTGACCAGCATGGGAATTTGCTGGTTATGTACCTTCCTAAAGCACATTCTGCCATCAGTGCATTCTTACTGTGGTTATGATGTTAATTCCTGTCAGATGGTCCTTGTGATGCATGGTTAACTTCATGCAAAATTTTCCTGTGGATGTAGATGAGTTCATTGGGGCTGAATAATTTTCATTTTCTTGAAGCTGCAAGACTGTACCAGCCTTTGTGTGCCCAAAGTGAATCTCCACTGTTATGCCTTGAAATAAACACACAAGTTTCTGTTTTTCCTTGCTTTTGAAATCTTCATGCTAATCGTGATTTTAGGTATAAAATGAGGATAAAAATTCATTCATCTGTAATTATATGATCTAATTTGGCMTCTAAATCTAGGACAAGAAATCAGTGATTTAATTTCCTTTCACAGTCTTTGTCTATCAGATACAGAACAAGCTTAATAATTACCTTTTAGTTATTGCGAGAACTGTGGCTTCAGTATTACATTCCTAATTGTATTTAGTCAAGGAAATTTATTTTTATAGATCACTCAGCTGACTATTGCAGGCTGGGTGATTCTCCATTATTTTCAGTGTAGATGCAAGGTCTTTAGAGATTGTTAAGAGAAATTTTTATTTTTCTTTTGGTACATACAATAGAACAAAAAATAAAAAATACTTCCCTGACTACACAAGATATTTTCATTTTATATGAGACAATTTAATCCAAAATAAACATGTTTGATAAATATTCACAGAACACCCCAGCAGAGATCTGTAGTGTGCCGGAAACTTCCAAGAGTTTCATCATCAAACTAAAATTTGTTTTGTATTATAACTGTGGGTGAGATAAACCCAACCTTTGTCTGGTAATATAATTTTTTTAGTCCAGTCTATTGTGCAAATAGAATCCGTATGTTTTCAGCCACTAATTCMCAAGTCTCTTGTTGGGAAAATTTTATTTCATGCCTTGAGCTGAGTTAATCACTGTCTTGTGCTTAAATACAGAAGATTTAATGTACAATGCACTGGACAGCCTTATTACCATAAGCTGTTCTACCTGGAGCAAGCAGAGGCACAGCAGGAGTTGATTCCTTATGTAACATTCAGTGGCACCAATCCCAGGAACATCAGCCCAATATTGGGTCCATTCTCCATCCCAGTTCTGCTGCCCTCTGGCCTCTGGCATTTGAGGACTCATGTCCATGAGTGATGGATTGTTGCAAGACAACTCTGCCACGCGTCCCATTCCCAAGGGAAACTTCACTCCCTTGTAGGGAGTCCTTCTGTCCTGTCATTCCTATCCTTTCCAGCCAGTTCAACCTCTTCTKCAGTTTGACCTTCTCATCCTCCATGCCAGGTCATTTCTTGGTAACAAATGATCAATTGCTCAGGCAGGTACAGTTTTATTTTCCCCTTCGCTGCACTGTGTATGCGCACAAGCCCCCTAACTTGATTGGTTTTGCCAGATTTTCATAGGATCAGCAAAATGACAACTTTGTGGCAAAAGGCTGCTCTTTCAGCAGAGAATGAGGGCTTCTTTGAAAACTGGAGACACTAGAACCCTAACAGGATAACTCTTGACAGACATTTCAACCTAAAAACATAGGCTGTAAATCCTTCACCAACTGAACAGTCACACTTTGCATACTTTATGATTCATCACCATGCATCTTGTTCTGTCACTGATGCAAAGCTGTCTCAACTCCATCATTGGCATCATTTTGTTTCAAAGAGATATTTGGYCATAAACAGCAGACAAAAGAAAATCTAGTTCATAGCTCCTGGATTAAACTAATCTCATTACCTATATTGAAATATGTATCTATCTTTTTGTTTTACAAATCACGATTTCTATTTTTGCATTTGAACAAACTGTGCCAGAAAGTGAATTAATTAGTTCTTCAGATGAAATAAATTGACTAGGTGCATGAAGTATGTTGGTCTCTTGTGAGATTGTTCTAAGCATATGAAAGTTGTGGGGGCTTTCTTAATCAAATAAATGTTTCAGAATATATGTAAATTTTAACAAGTGATGTTCCTTAGTGTAGTCATCACTGAATGATGTCAGCTACTTTCTCATTGGGGATTAATGGAGCTGATAGTCTTGGCTTCAATGCCATTGTGTCAACAATCCAAGAAATACATAATTGCCAAAAATACAATAACTGAAGGATCAGGACTGGTGAGGTCGCTCATAATCTTTTTCTCTATTGACTTTGGCTAAGTACAAACCAAGTCGGTGATTTTTTTAATATTAGCTGTCAAAACAGCTGAAGTCTAAACCACTGTTTCAATCTCAGTGATTGAAGAGCATTGAAGGTAGATGGTACCATGAAATAAGAGTTGCAGAATTTTTGAAAAGAACGTTAGCAAAAGATCTGTTTGGGAATACAGAGTTAAAATCAGAAGCCTGTGATATGTAGGAAGAAAGTAGAAAGAAAAATTTACAAGAAGAATCTTGATAACACACTAAGTTCTCTGTTCATAAAGTGATAGTGATATATTAAGTATGAATTACAGGTAAATAATTATATTCTGGAAGTGCTTTCTTTTTTTCATAGCTGGAGGGAATTTTTTCATACTGTTGCAAAAACTGTCAGTGTGTTTACYTGAATCATTCCAGTTAGAAGGAATATCTGCTTCCTAGAAATTAATGCATTTCAGGTTTATTTTCAAGATAATTAATTCAAATAAGCAAATTTTAGCTTTGGGTGGTTGTGGGGTTTTTTTGTTTTGTTCTGTTTTGTTTGTTTGTTTCATTTTGCTTTTTTATTAATTTTATCTTTCTGCAACTATACTTATCAAAATTTGCTTTTTTTGTCTGCAGGTTAATGCAATTAAAAATATTTGTCAGAAGCTTCAGTGTCTTTAAAATTAAATAAGTTGCTGACATGTTGATCTGTACACACAAATATACACATAATGAAAAAGCTACCATTTTGATACACCAAACAATCAGAACTTATCTCTAATAAGATGCAAGTCAAGTTGTTAAAGGTGGGGAAATACACTTTTCCTTGTGCTAGCCAATAAAGCAACTGCTGTGGAGACAAGGTTGTTCTGATTCTTACAYCACTGTGGTGGCTTTATAGAGACCATTTAATAATATGAACATAAAGGAAATATCTTGGATCTTCCCCATAAAACTGTGTATTTTGCCTTTTGTATAAAGGCAAGCGCTTTAGCAGAGTAACAGTAGAGTACTTGGGCTATAGCTTTATTGTAATTCAAGAGTGGCAGGTAAACCAACAATTACAGAAAATTGGATTTGGCAAGTCCAATATATTATGAATTAAGACATTTTCAAAGGGATGAGGAATAAACATATAATATATTCAGGCATTATGTAAAAATACATGCCAATATATACGTACATATACAAGTCTTTATTGATTTACAGTAATATAAGTATATATTTATAAATATATCTAAGCTAGAACAAGGGATGGCAAGGACACATTGCCATAGGAGTATTATTCTCTCAGAGAAAAATGTGCTGGCATTGTCTGTCAATGGGGCTTTGAAATCTTTAACTCAAGGGGTAAGATACTTAAATACTGTAAATTTTTCTTACATTTCTGCAATCACTGCACAAATGGAGGAGCAAAAGGTATGTCTTCCACAACAGAGTATGAGAGAGTGTGATGTCATTCACATAATAGGGAAAACAAAAGTTAGAACAAGAAAAGGCTTATCAAGGTGTTCCTTAGCAAAATAAACTGTTCCCAGTGCTCTGCCTATAATGCTTTGTCCTACATGCTGACACTGGTAAACCAGAAGTCCAGTCATTATATTCTCCTTCCTTCCAAAAGCTGAGTAAGAAATTGGTTCTATGTATTTTCTGTCTGTCATCTGTGAGATTAGTATTTATTCTTGAACAGTTTGTTGGTTAGCTGCTGCTGCAGTAAACAGTGCTTGCACAGGGACTACAAAATATAGTTGATACCCACTTCATAAAATAGTTGCTCTAGAGAGGTTTCTTGTTAGGTTTCATAACACAAAATGAACAAAAATCCAGGAAGGGAGGCTGGGCTGGGGAGGACTGGATAGTACAGTGAAACAACTTCTCAGAAAACTCAAAAAAGGTACTGATGGGCTGGATAAATTGCACTCATCTCTTGAAGGTAGCTGGAAATCAGACAGGAGYCTGCTGCTAGGTACTAAGGTACTAAGCTTAAACTGTGCTAATTAAAGGACAAGGATTTTTATCCTAAGCTAAATTAGTTTCAATAGTTTTAACAGATTAATTTTATTTTCAAAAGTGCAGTGATTGTCTCCAGGACTTGAATCCACTAAGTCTTAAGGTATGTTACTTATAATTTCCATAGTAAAACAACTCAATCTGAATATGCCTTGTATTACTGTTTGTGAATATGTTGCAAGACCATTATAAATTAAATTTGTTTTGGTCTTATGTTTGCAAATGTTAAGAATTTTTTTTTCTCTACGTGGAAAAGGTGGGATGTATGTATATTTTATTCTTTTGGTTGCCAAGTGGGTCATAGACCAGATATATGTCATCATTCTTAAATGGATGAAATAGCTTTAAAAATTTATGGATTCATAATTTTTGTTCTGCTTTGTGATTTATATTTTTAAGTCATAAAAACTGAAAAAGAAAGAAAAATGCAATCACCACATGATTATGTTAAACTTTTATTTACTGAGCCTTCATTTTGATCAATTGTGTATCAAAGGTAATATTCCTGTAACTCATTATTTGAGACCCTCATTTTTCCATTTTTTACAAAACACGGTGCTACAAGGAGAGGGAAAGGGGAGGAAGAGGGGGAGGGCGAGGGGGAAGGGAAGGGAAATTTGTACTCTCAGAAATTAGTTAACAATTGAAAATGAGGCTATGTGGTGTGTAGTTGCCAACTGGGATTAAAACACAACAGTGGTTTAGTATCCTTCCCTTCCCTTCCCTTCCCTTCCCTTCCCTTCCCTTCCCTTCCCTTCCCTTCCCTTCCCTTCCCTTC
>CADDXX010000202.1:377816-400277 GCA_902810485.1 Alauda arvensis | reverse complement strand
TTCCCTTCCCTTCCCTTCCCTTCCCTTCCCTTCCCTTCCCTTCCCTTCCCTTCCTCATTTTTATTCTTCTCCAGGCTGATTACAGTAGTGTTAGAGAACAGTGAAGATTTTTAATATCCTTTGAAAATCCTTGAAAAGAAACTGGTCCTTTTCCTGGGATCTGGGATGTTTCTGAATTATGGTTATTTTTTACATTGACTTTTGTTTCACTGTACACTATGGCTCCACAAAGACCTCCAAACTGGTAACAAGAGACTGTGTTGGTACCATCACAATACTTTCTGTTCTGAAAGTTTCCACTTATTGTTCCAAGCACCTTTCAACTTTCTTCTTTGTTTTGTTGCTATGCTACCTCTGAAATCACTCTGTCACAAACCCAATGAAACGTTTGTGACATATTCAGAAAGAGCATTTAAAACAAGTCCTCAGAACTTATATTATAATATTATATCCATGTTCTTTTCTCTCAGCTAGCTCTTTTCCCCCTCCCTTTGTATTCACTCTTGATTTAAATGTTAAACCCTTGGGTCAGTTAATGGTCCATAACATTTATACTGTATGATACAGCATTAAACTCCTGTTACAGTGCCCTTTTTTCCATTAGCACTATTAAAAAATTATGATAAAAAATAGAGTGAGAGATTAATATCTCCCCAGAGTTTATAAAGAATGASCCAAAGAGCAGTTCTCCACATCTCTCATTTCTTTCTTCTTTGAGACCTAGTCATAGTCATGAAATTGCTAAGCAAGACTAATAAGCAAAATGCTAATACTGCAGTTAGCAGTTTAATTCTCAAAYCTGAGTTGAATTTCAGGCCATCACAGAATCTAAGCTCCCAAGGTGTAAGGAAATAGCAGAGCGCTGTCATCAGTAATATCATGAAGCCTCTCATATACATAAATTGGATTCTGCTTCAATAAAACATCCCTGAAAGTGTAAAATGTAGCCACTTCATATTTTTTATTTTCAGTATGGTGGAAATGCAACAGAATGTTTGGGCTTATTTTGCATGCCTTGCTTGTTTTATTTTGTTAGCCCCTACTAAGTAGCACACTATYAGATGTTTTTTCTGTGGGATTATGCTTTTTAAAGTATCCTTCAGGCTTTACCCTTACTGTCTCTCCAGTATTACCTCAGCTCACTTTCAAAAAATTGGACTGCAGTAATGGTAAAAAATGAACAAGTAGGGAATTAAATTGATGTTAAATATTGAACCTGTTGACTTAAATAGGGTTCTGGGGGTTATATATAGTGGCRTGCCCTTCTTGCGCAGATTCTTTATTTAAATGCTAGTTTTGTGGAATATCCATGACTTCAAAAGTCACAGCTAACATTCTTGCACTAAAMCCACTGTCTTAGCAGAGAAAAGACAAAATAAACTTTTCCTTTTTTTACTGTTGCAAAAGAATATGTTATTATAACAGAGTTTGCATTGGTGCATCTCCAAGTACTGTGAAGTAAACAGAAGCTGTTTTTTTCATTTTTTAACCTTTTGTAGGACTTCATGGAATCACGGAATGGATGAGGGTAGTAGGCATCTCTGGAGATAGTCTAGTTCAGTGCCCTTGCTCAAAGCAGAATCAGCTAGAGTAGGTAACTTAGGAGAATGTGCAGTCAGATTTTGAGTATCTCCAAGGATGACAACCTCACAATCTCCTTGGGAACCTACTGTAGTGTTCAAACATCACAATAGGAATTATTTTCCTATGTTTAAATAAAATTTATTTCAGTTTGCAATTGTTTCTTGTCTTGCCACTTGGCACTAGTATGAAGAGTTTAACTTCATCTTCTTCATAAATATATTTATTCAGATTGATAAGATTCCACCAGGCATTTTCCCCATGCTGGAGATTCCCAGCCACTGTCAGCCACTCCTCACAGAAGACAAGCCCCAGTCCATTATCTTTGTGGCCCTGTGCTGAAGTTGCTCTAGTGTGTTTATGTAATTTATTCTGGAGAGGGCAGAGCTGTGCTCAGGCCCCCCAGTTTGTCTCACCAGCTGTGAGCAGAGGGGAAGGACTGGATGCCTCAATCTACAGGCAACACTTCTGCTCATGCAGATCATCTGTGCTGATATAGTAACGTACTGGAGTAGGGTCAGCTTATCTCCCAGGAACTCCAGGTTCTCTGCAGATCTGGTTTCCAGACAATCAACCCCCACCATGCACTAATACTGGAAGTGTCATTCCTCCCCAGATATAGGGCTTTGCATTTCCCTTTACCTAACTACATGAAATTCCTGTTGGCACATTACTCCAGCAGCAGATCCACCTGATAGATCACCCACTCCTTCCTGTTTTGTATCATCTTCAAATTACTGAAAGTGAACCCTTCTTAACTTATGTGGTGGTGGAAGACCCCTGAACTAGTGCCTAGCAGAGGTGATCCTTGAAAATGAATCATCRTTTCCCCAAAAAAAAGTAAAGAAAATAGTGACAGTAAACACAAGTGGGTCTGCTAAAAGAACTCTTCAGAAGATGACAAGAAAAGTAATTCCTAAATAATAAATTTTTTTGCTTAAACKGTTCACGGTGATCTAAATTTCATTTTTGAGCTCTCCTGATATAATGCTCTGCCATGGATTCTCAGTCAAAAATTGCTGGCAAGCAGTGGATGTTATCAGTGTTCAGCCTTTCCTTTTCTGAAGAAGTATAACTTAYTGAGTAGTCGAGGTATAACCCATTTTCAGTGCCTGGGATATGAGCACAAAATTTGAGTCCTATGCTAGGTGAGTTGTTTTTTCTAGAAATAGCAGACACTATACAAACCAGTGCAATCACAGATACTTTGTTCTTTTGTTTCCCTGCTTCCCCACTTAGTGTTGATTCTTAATTAATTTATATAAATACTGATGAATTTTCATAGCATTGTTTCTCTTTGCTGGTCAATACATCTTCCTTGTGATTTCTCYACAGACCTCAGTTCCTCATTTATTCCCGCTGGATTTTGTGGATCTTGTCATTCTGTTGATTTTTATGGTGGATCTGACTTATGAAACATAATTGTCAGAGATTGTAGTTTAATCCTGGCTGGCAACTAAGCCCCAGATACTCACTCCTTCACTCCCCCCTGAAGGGTAAAAGTGCGTTAACTTTTGTGAATTAAGATGAAGATAGTTCAGTAGGTAAAGCAAAGGAAAACAAGGAAATAATTCATTACTTCTCATCTACAGGCAGCTGTTCAGCCATCTCCAGGAAAGCAGGGCTCCATCATGCCAAATGTAGAATTGGGCAGACAAATGCCTTCACTCCAAATGTCCCCTGCCTTTCCTTTTTTCCCTCCAACTTTTGATGCTGACCCTGATGCCATGTGATATGGGATATCCCTTGGGTCATTTGGGGTCAGCTGTCTCAGCTGTGTCGTCACCTCAACCTCCTCACTGGTGGCATAGATGAGGAGCAACAAAAGCCTTGAGTCTGTCATAGCAGTGCTCAGGAGTAGCAAAAATATGCCTGTTTCCAGAACAAATGAAAAYAAACCCCTATACTAGTTATTAGAGAGAAAACTAACCCCATCCCAGACAAAACCAGCAAAACAGGGGATTAAACATACCTTTTCTTCAATTTTTAAATTTTTCTGCACTGTCTTCAGAGCTTAGTTATTTATAGGAGATCTTGCAAAGCCACCTGTGGCCCTGTGTTTGATTTTTTATCCTTGAGATCTCTTGATACCTCTCAGCCAATGCTTGCCCTGCACACAATCTATTCCATGTTATTTGTCTTTCTCTTCCCTTGTTTCATCCTCCAATCCATTGAAGGATGGCTTTGGAGCTTTCTGAAGGAGGAATCTTCCTTTGTGGTATCCTGAACTAACAGGTGATTTGTCAGCACAAGTGTGTGGGTTTGGGTTAGCATACTAGTGGGAATTTTGCCTGCTGCTCYATCTATTGGTATTTAGAGACAAGAACCTACCCTCCCTGGGTTAAGTATGGTTCCTATCTATTTTTTTTACTATAGATTGTTCTAATTTTAAGCAGTTTTCTTTTTCTTTTGACAACAAAATTGTCTGGAGAATACACTTTCTAATGCAATTTGGGGTATTAAAAAGCAGATCTTATTTATTACAGCACTGGAAACACTTGGAAGATTTTCCTCCACTCAAATGTGTATCATGAAACTTTACAAGAGCGTAATTATTCCATTAGGATCATACACATTCATTACAACATACTTAGTAGCTAATAGATAAACATCACTTTTCCTAGCACTAACTTATATGCCTCATCCTCTAACTGGAATTCCTTTTGTGGTCTTAGAGAGACCCCAAAACTGCAAGTGGCCCTTCCTTGAACTTTTCTTAGGCCATGAACTGTTTCTTGTTACAGAAGTTTGCCACAAAATCCACTTAGGTCCCTCATCATCTTTTTCTCCACTGATTCCAGCTGCATTTACCATGCTGTGTGTTTACTTTTACATTCTTTTATCTAATTTATTGTCAGTTTTAATTTTTATTTTGCAACTTCAAGGGAACTGAAAATTTCTATTCTCTGTGCTGTCTGTCACTTTAGAAAAGTAAATGGTTAGGGTCAGGTGTCAGTTCTCATTTTGACCATTTCAGCACAGTTTCCCTTTTTCTGACTCAGGAATGCCCCCTGTCTATGCTATTACCAAATTMTAGTTTCTGGAGATCTCAATCTTTATCCAGCTGATTTATCCCCCAATCATATTACCCTCTGTCTTTGTCACCCACATTACAGGTCAATGTTGGTCATACAATCCTGGTGCATCCATACCTGAAATCTTAATTATTTTTTTTCACTGTAAGATGCAAAAACATCACACAATTTTAGAAAATATTTGGAGTATTTAATTTTGACCATACACAGTCTGACATATTTGGAGAATTTTATGACAACAATTTAATAAAATTTTCTAGTGCATTTCTGGAAGATACTAAAAAAGCTTTAATTTTTGTTTATATTCCTTTAGGTGTCTATGATATTATGCTTCTGGAGAAAAATTTCTTGCTGCTCCACAGGAGGTGTTACAATGGAAATTGCAAACACAGAAAAAGCATCCTTTCCCAACATGTATTTTGAGTGCCATAGTAGACTTATTRTGACACATATTAGTTTGTTCCTTCCTCAATTTCAGTAAAATTCAGTTCTSAGTTTGATCATAGAGACCCCGGCATCAATCAGTGACTGATCTGTCTGCACTGGAGTAGATGGAAAAAAACCATCAGCATCTCAATGCAACATATTAAGTTGATTTTCAAAATATATTCCACTGATCTTTAACTTTTCCTGCATTCATCTCACCTAGTGAATGATGAAAGATAATGCTTTAATTCCTGGTCATTTAGCCCAGTACATTCCTAAAAACATGGATATGGCTGCTTTTCCATTTGAAGTAATGGATTATAAATTTTTTATGCTTGTAAACTATTTTTCACGGTAATGCATCATGCTTCAGATGCACTGAACATTCACTTCCAAGCTGGGAGAAGTACAGTCTTGCCCCTTTTTTAGAAAAAATTTCTGTTTGTGCAACTTTTAGAACATATGCTAATGACTGATGAAGGCTGACAACAGTTTCTCTTTTCATCCACTCATTTTACTTCAGTTGTTGCAGGCTAAAATGTTTAATTTGTTTGGAAGCCACGTTAAATGTTAACATCTGAAACACTTTGCAAAACTAATTTTTTTGTCATTTTCTTTCAGTTATTTCTCAATGTGGATAGAATGTTTTCTTTTTCATCTTMCATAAATATGCATGGAACCAACACCTCTGTGCATGTTTTCCTGCTCTCTATTTAAAAACAATATGCAACCCTTGTGGAAGGGGAACATACAGAATTTTTGGGATGTTTAGGAGCAGTGCTCTTTAAATTTCAACAGGGACTGAAATAACAACTTGAGGCTCTTAAGGAAAGCTAGATCAGTGTATCTACTCGACGAACTTACCATTACCATGACTGCCATTTGATATTCTCCATTATATCTGTTCATTTGTCTTGGTTTGAAAGACAGGTATCTGCTAGGGGAAAAGCCGGTGCTCCCCTTGCAATCGAGACCGCACACCCCCTCCCACCAAATTATTATAAATTTGAAATTAAAGGGCTCTCAGGCAAAGATGTGGGACTGGGAATAACAGGTTTTTACTATTATATATATATATATATCCAACAAAAACCAGGCAAACAAAACAAACAAACAACTACAGCATTAATAATAAGACRGACCCAGGAAACCTCAGGGGACCACAAATCCCAGGGTAGTCCGACCTCTGTCTCTGAGGCACCAAGCTGTAAGATCCTGGGTTGGTGATGAAAGCAGACGAGTAGTCCTGCAGCGGTGRTTGGAGCAGCGGGATGTCCTGGCGAGAAGCCACAAAAGTGGCAGCGGGGCAAGGTCAGGCCCACTCCAGTGGGACAGGAGGAGAGCTCAGAAAATCCCTGGGTACACGGGCAGATGGAAGGTTTTCCCAGGAACAGAGCCGGTGGTGACAAAATGAAGAAAAAAACTCCTCTCCCAGCAAGCGAAAAAAAAGTGTCCTCTCTGCTCGAGTGCCCAGGCGAAAAGTGACCAGCCCCCAGTCCCTTCAGGTCCTTCCCTCCCCGGCCTCTTTTGTCTCTGTTAAGTACCGCTAATCACACCTTTAACYATCAGTGTAAAGACCGTGTCTCAGCAACTCCAGGGAAAAAATTCCAAGGGCAAAACAAAACAAAACAAAACCAAATCTAACCCCCAACATCATTGGTCTAAACACTTCAGTGACAGAGAACAGATGGTAAAATAGCTTTATTAAGTAAATTCATTTCATCTGAATGATTCATTCTTTTAGTGAAAGAGGTAGGTGCTCTGTAGTATAAACTCTGAAAAAAACCCATAAAACATCTAGAATGTAGCAGAAATGTCCACTAGAGTTCTGAATCATATGACATGTGACTGAGAGAGTRGTGGTTGTTTAACCTGGAGAAACGAAAGCTCAGGAGAGACATTATAATTCTCTACAAGTACATGAAAGGAGATAGTGGAAGAATAGGGCTTAACCTCTTATCCCAGTAAACCAGTGGCAGGACAAGAGGACATAGCCTTGAATAGCTCCAGRTAAGGTTCAGGTTAGATGTCATGGAAGGGGTTAGTAAGCACTGGAACTGACTGCCTGGGTTGGTAATGGAACTACCACTCCTGCAGGTATTCTAGAAATGACTGGACATGACACTTGGTGGTGTGGTCTAAATCAGTCTAAGGTTGGACTTGATAATCCTGGAAGTCTTTTCTATCATAAATCAAAAAAACCCCAAAAAAACCCAAAAAACCAACAACAAAAAACAAACGGAATATGCAAAGTTGGAAGGGACCTACAGGGATTGTAGGTCAACTCCTGGCCCTGCAAGGACATCACCAAGAGTCATACCATGCACCTAAGAGCATTGTCCAAAAGCTTTTGAGCTCTGTCAGGCTGGTGCTATGACCCCTTCCCTGGGGAGCCTGTTCTGGTCCCCARCTACTCTCTGAGTAAAGAAACTTCTCCTGGTATCCAACCTAAACCTGCCCTGACTCAGCTTCAGGCCATTCTCTTGTGTCCTGTCGCTGTCACCACAAAGAAGTGRCCAGTGTCTGCCCCTCCTCTTCCCTTCTTGAGGAAGTTGTAACTGCAGTGAGGTCTCTCCTCAGTCTCTCCTTCTCCAGGCTGAACAGACCAAGTGACCTCACCSACTCCTCACACGGCTTCCCCTCAAGATCCTTCACCATCCTCATGGCCCTCCTTTGGACACTCTCTAATGGCTTTTTTTATATCTTTCTTGCACTGTGGGACCCAAAACTGYCCCCAGCACTTGAGGTGAGGCTGTCCCAGAGCAGAGCAGAGTAGAGTGGGACAATCCCCTTCCTTGCCCGGCTGTGATGCTGGGYCTGATGTCCTCCAAGACACCTTCTGGCTGCCAGGGCACTTCTGACTCATGTCCAACTTTGCATTGACCAGAAACCTCTGGTCCCTTGCCATGGTATTGCTTTCCAGTATCTCATTTCCCAGTGTATTCATACAGCCATGATTGCCCTGTCTCCTGGGTAGAATCTGGCACTTGCCCTTGCTGAACTTTTTATTGTTGATGATTGCTCAGCCCTGTTATTTGTTCAGGTCTCTCTGCAGGGTCTCCCTGCCTTAAAGAGAGTCAGCAGCTTCTCCCAGTTTTGTTCCAACTGCAAACTTACTTAGTATCCCTCCGAGTACTSTGTCCAGCCAGCTAATGAAGATGTAGAAGAGCACAGGGCTGAGGATAGCTTTTCCCTGTGGAAAGCCACCTGTGACAGTTCCTCAGTCTGATGTCACCATATTCACTGTAACCCTTTGTGCCTGAGTTGTGAGCAAGACCTGTGACTGCTCACCCATCTCATGATGTGTTTATGCAGAGGTGTGCTGGAAATTWTGGCCAGAATGATTCTGTTAGACACAGTACCAAAAGCTTTCCTAAAATGTGAAGAGACTGCATCAACTGGCTTCCCTTAATCAACTAGGTGGGTTACTTTGTCATAAAAAGAAAAAGGTTTTGACAAACAGGACCTTCCCCTCAAGAAGCCATGATGGTGACTGTSATGTCATTCAGGTGTCATTCAGTTTTTCAGTATCTCCCAGAATAATCTTCTCTATAACCTTACCAGGCAGTGAAGTGAGATTGACAGGCCTGTGTTTTTCAGACTCATTTTTCTCACTCTTTTTTAAAGAWTAGAACAATGTTCCTCAGCTTCCTGTCAGCTGGGACCTCTCCATATTCCCAAGACCATTCAAAAAATCATCARGAGAGGCTTTGCGATAAAATCTGTAACTATTTTTGAATTAATTTTCTCCTTGGAAAGCAGCATTTCTGTATTCCTCCCACATCACCTGAGGTTGCTCCCACATACATCTTCCTTTTTTTGCCTTATCTCCAAAAGGAGGCCCTGTCAGGCAGGCTGGCCTTTTGTCCCGCTTACTTGACTTCTGACATTTTAGAATTGCCTCTTACTGTGCTCTTAGGAGGTGATGCTTGAAAAGTACTGACTGACTCCTGTGCCTTCAAAAGCATTTTTCAAGGGAGCATTCCTCATTAGTTCCATGAGCAGAAGTGATTCCGTGATTCTGTGAGTTACTGAGAGATACTTATAAATGCTAGCAATTTTTTTCGAGAAATATTGCAACTACRCAGAAGCAGAGTTCTAGMTAAATACTGCAACCACCTTGCARYATGCCAYCTGAATTCTTTATTGTCTTACTTGGTAGAGAGATGCTATTGGTATGCATTTGCATTGCATTATCCAGTTGGATGTTACAATTTTCCATTAAAATACTAAACAAAACAGTACTCATCAAAGCTCTCATGGAACAACTAACCATAATTGTACTGAAACCTTTCCATGACCTTTCTCAGATAAGATTCTGCTTGGTTCAGAGAAAGATATTAATTTTGAAATTCAAATGAGAAAAGGCTTACAAGTCTAYGTTTGAATATCTGCAACATTTTTTTTTAAAAGATAAATGCTGTTTCTTATTCMTGACAGTTTTAATGGGTCAGTAAGTGCAACAGAATTGCATATATTCAGCTCAGATATGTTTTCTGGAACTTGAGCTTCTTAGTCCCCATCCTGTTTACCAAGWGATATTTATGGTTTTATCTTCCTTTATAATGTAGTCATTAAGTGCCCCTGTTTCGTTATACTAAGACATGGCTGAGTATATTTCTATAAYATGGAAAAATATCTTTGTTTTCCAGGTCTGATTCAAGCATTCTGAGTGTGGTGCCATGAGAGATGCTGTTGTCCATGAGAGGCTGGGATTATTATGATCAAGTSCTGTATTTTGACTTCACCCAGTGGCTAAAAGATTTGTGGGGTAAAGAGGAAGTGCTGGACTTTTAAAAGAGTTAMACAGGTAAGTCTATTTCAATAAGATTTTTTTTTATTGAAAGTTTTTAAATTTTTTTCAATTGCAGATTCTGTCTCACTGCTTCCTCCRTCTAAAAAAAAATCTATTTCACAATCACRAATACAAATGACCATTGCAATTTCRGTTCTAAGCAGCTCTTTATTTTGTGCAGTAAATTGTTTTCTTTAGAGAAAATATTTTTTGACAAAAGGAGGCTGATATATTCCCTTACATTGTGATATCAAGAAGAATCTCTACACCCAATAACATAACCACTGTGAGATCAATGAAAAAAATGTTAACAATTAGGTTAACAGAGATTAGTGGCATCTACGTAAGTAATTTTATTAAAAGGTTGTTAGGTGTATGAATTTTAGGGCTGATTGCCTGTTTATTTTACCAAAATATTTATTTTATTATTAGATACTGAGAATTATTTCCATCTCTTAGCGTCCTGTTTAAACAATCCATCTCTTTCCTWAGAACAACCTGCAGAAACCAATTGACCTAACATAAGGCAATGTGGTAAGGACACATTAAAACATCACCAAAAGTCAGTCTGTCTTATCTGATTTTGATGGATGTTTCACAAGGGAGGGAGAAGATCATGAACAGTTTTGTACCTTTTTTTCTGTATGTTGCTGTAGGTTTTATCTTTTCAAGTCAAAATCTTGAAAACTATGCAGGAAGATGTCTCTCTGGTAAAAACTAAATCTAAGAATTAAGATAATGTGCTAAGCTGAGACTCTACCAACTTGTGGGTGATTTTGTCCTTAGTAAAGAATAAGAAGTGGTATTTTATGTACAAAATCTATTCAAAACTGTACTGAAATATGTCTAGGGTAGCAGTAGATACTGCTAAAAAAATTCCAAGCTTATGCCAATGTGAGTTGTACCATACAAATACACGGTTTGGCTCAGGAAACTTTAGAGCAGTGTTCGGGTGACACTGTACCTTGTCATCTGGACTGTACAACCTCCAGACAAGGCCTCATGGGTAAAAGACAGCCCMAACAGAAGTACAAGAAAAATGTCTTCACATTCATTTATTCAGACTTCTAGGTTTGGAGTGCACTCAGACAGATRCAGGACAGCTATATCTGTATTTATTTCATAGCTGTACTACCACTGTATTCTGAAAAAGTATTTGCAACAGAATTATTTTTGCAATCATCACGAAAAGTACATATTGACCACTTACTGCTGCAACTGAATTATTCTCTGAAGTCAAAACTAGTGATTTAATTTGTAGATTTTTAACAGATTGTGGTTTTTAACATGAAAAATCTAAAAAAAAAATAAAAGGGAAAAAGTGAACAAGTGATGAAAATATGACTAAAAATTTCATAAACACTATGTTGCAACTCATCATCTCTATCACAAGGGGAGAATTTTATGCTGATATATGGTGGGAAGATATATACTAGATTTTGTTTCTAGTTTCACATTATTTTTCACTAGAARTGTACAGCCTTGTAAAATGTTCTTATCACGTGTATTTCTCATGGTAGCCTTATTGTGATGATATTAATGGGAAGCTGGAGTCACTGTTACATCAGGATTGTTTGTGCTTCACTAATATTTATCTCCTTAAGACTCAGATTTTTATCCATTTGTAAAAGAAATTTTTTGTAACATTTAATTGAAAAGTTAGCTATTAAATAGAAGTTAACAGTGACAGAAATCAAAGATTTCGAACTTCACAGTATGTGGAACACAAGAAGCAAAAGGCACGTGAAATTCTTATTTTGCCTTTCAGAAAATATTACTTTTTCTCCTTGCTGTCCCTCATTTGTAGTAGTCTTTTGTGGTCTGTACTTTAAAAACTAAATATATTTAAATTGTTACTAYGTTTGTTGTCTCAATAAGGGTACAATTTTTTTCACCACTTATATTGAAGGATAAACTTTTTCCAGCTTTCCATGATACTCTTCTGGCTGAAAAAAAATGGGCCAAAAATTAGGAACTCTACAAACAATTGGTGGGACCAATCTTTTGTCGTAAGTCTTAAATTGCTTTATTAGACAATGAACTTAGAAAAAATCTCCAAGAAGCAGTGGGAAAATTACCTGCCAAATCAAGATCTTCCTGTTTTTCCCTCAAATTCTGTATGGTGRAACTATGGCATAGGGCAGTTGATATCCTATCAAGGCCCAGTTCACTTTTAGTGACCAGAGGGAGATCAAGGGTAACCTTGGTCATCTAATGAACAACAGAAATATTTTTGTAAGAGATTTTTCAGCACATGGAAGCTTAAAGCAATTCATCAAACATAAAAAATAAAGCTTTTTTTTTTTTTTACAGGTTTACTTTTTGTAGGACTTTTTGGAGGGAAAAAATAGTTTTCTGGTTTGGTTTGGTTTTTACTGTGATTTAATGGCGGCATTGTTAATGCATGAGAAGTATGTCAGGATATTTCATTGCTGTTTTTAGCCTCTTATGACATAGTTATAAAATGATTCCAAGAAGTTTATASCAGTCTATCTTATTCTGTTTTCAATGAATAGTAATTACCTTTTAAAATTTCTGCACAACAGAAATTTAAATATAATACAAATATTTATGGCAAACTCAGGATGTTTCCATGAGTATCAACAAAAAATGAAAGTGTTACAAAATTTGGTGAGTTCATATCATGAAAGCTTTACATTTACCATTCACAACAAAAACTGAGTGCTATGTAAACTAGCTAACTGTACTGTGCTTTCCAGAAAGACCTGAGGGAAATTGTGTGTTTTAGATCTGAGGCTTTGAGTGATTGATAGCAATACCACTTCTTTCCTTGGGGGCTGTTATGCATGTGCAGTAGACTGATAGCTCCAAGTTAATCCAGGGCTGTTTACAGTAGTCTACTTATGAAATCAAGTGAGCAGTGAGCATATCTGGGAGTTCAGGGATGAGTTGATCAAGTTTTTGCATGCTCCAGTGATTTATGGAGGATATTCTGTGCTTGACAGACTGGGAACTGCTACTACAATTTGTTTCTCTTTGATTTTTCTTCATCAATTTTTTTTTTTTTAATCTGGTATTTTTAATGATTCTCTTAAGTTACTTGTGATTTCTTGAATTTAATTTAGAGGTTGTTGTCTTCTTGGAATAAAAGGCTCCTAAGCCATGTGTTCATTACTATCTAAGGTATTCTGTGATTTTCAGTGGTAGAAAAGGATAGTTAAAAGATTGTGTCTTTCAAGAATCAGAAAGCAAAAAAAAATATAAAAAAAAAGGCCTTTAATCCACTGCATTTTTAATTTTAATTTTAATTATCTTTTTATTGTTAGTCACATCTTCAGATTTTTGAAGCTATAATTCTAAACACTTCCTGAAAGAAAACAAGTTTCTATCGGTCTTTTTCCCTTTCTATTTGAGGTTAGGTGATTAATTTTACTACAATTGTCATAAATTTTTTTAGTTCTTATAGGTAAAATCTGTTTTCATAGTTAAATCAGGGAAAATCTAGTCAGTAGACCTYTGAGAAAAACTCTTGCTTTTCCTGYGTAAACATTGTGGGAATGTGAGTGACAGTATACTGATCCTTTCATTCATATACTGTCTCAGTGGAAMATCAAGGATTATTTCTTTGTYTTCTYTTTTTCTTTTCTAATCTTCTATCCCGTTTCAGTCTTTAAAAGATTTTTCTACGTCTGACAGCTTATGATGTAAGCAAATTGTGTGGTCAGTGGTGCATATTGGAACTGCCCATTTCTCTGCTTTGTGCTATAGGTGGTCCTCCCCATTGAGTCTTTACTGCCCTTAGATTACTTAAATGCAGCTTTACACTATGGGCCATATCAGCCCAGAATGAGTCAATATAGAGAGTTTTGTCCCTTCAAACTCATCCACATAAGCATTTGTAGAAATGAAATCTCATAATCTTGTTTCTCAAATTTATGTTTCAATTAAAAACAAAGTCACTTCTTCTGAACTTTATTTCTCTAACTCAGCTTCTATCTCTCAGGTTTTATTCTTCTATTCATCATTTTATCACCTCATCAATCAATAAATTTCAATTGTGTAGCAATKTCAGCATGCCGACAAAGGAAATCAAACGTACTGAACACCACCATGCTCCCTAATAAAAAAAATGAGCTCCAAGGGAAAGTTAAAAATTTTTTTTATTACAGAGTACCTTACAAAAGGATGAGCCAAAGACAACTAYAGAGAAAGGTTAAGGACATGTTGAGTGCATCAACACATGTATCCTTACTGAAAAGAGAAGCTAAATCCACATAACACTGTGACTTCTTCAATAAAGTCTTCCCTATCACAAGTCAGGGTGCAGATGAAAAGCAGAAAACATCCAACCCAGATCAAATTAACAATCAAGGCCCTGAATCTTAACATTCTTTTAGAATTTTTTTCAAGTATTTTTAAAATCTGTAAACCCCCTTAAATGTTCAGTATCATTTCACAGAAGTAGATAAATTGGAAAGAAGAGAAAAAAATAAAAGAAGAAACAAAAAAAATGGATCACTGTGTCAAAGGAAATGCCAAGTTATTTGGGTCATTCCTTCTAGTTCCCAACCCTTTGCTATGCAAAGTGTGGTTACATAAATATTCATATAAAGGTCTCATATTCCTTTTTTTCTCAGTGTCCTGTTGGGTTAGAGTTCTATCCCACCATAGGTACATTTAAAATGTTCCACTATTTTTCACAGACATTTCTATATACTGATTCATAGCATTGATACCAATTCATAACACTGATTCAGGTTATATTTTGATTGTCTGAGTATTTTGTCAAATTCAAATGGCTCTTTGAATTTCTTTCTTTATAATTCCATTATTTTATAGTTCAAGTTTTATGAGAGTTTGCTTTTCTCTTTTTATTGGCTGATCTGTTGTGGCACTCTGGAGAAAATATGTATTTGCACACATCTGAGACTACAAGAACATCACATGATGACGATGAGATGGGAATGAGCAAACATCTTCCTCTGTGTGATGCAGCTTGATGGTACTATTCTAGTTAGGGACAGTTCAATACAGATTGTAAAAGCAAACAAACACAGCAGCCAGTGTACATTGAGATATGAGGGAACTGTATCTCATGGTCTGTGAAATAAACTGTTTGCATTTTAGGAACTCTTTAAATGAACATTGAAAATTATACAGCAGCTTAGATGAGCTGTTCAAGTCAGCCGAATAATACCCCACTCATTTTTCCGACAATTAAGCGGGAGGTAGAATGGAAATCTTGTAATCTGTGATCATGTAATAAAATCACCTTATAAATGTCTTTTGCAATCTCTGTATCTTGACAAGTGAAATTTCATACCTCATAGCAGATTTAGTGTTCCAAAGTTTTGTGAGTGAAAATAACTTCCTTAAAAAAGCTGAAACCATATAATTATTAATAATAATTCTTAATATTGCAATGAAGAATTKTTTGTTGAAACCTATTAATTAAGGGAAATATATGTGCTATTAGCATTATTAAACATCCCTTTTAATTGTGAAAGTTCAGATCAAGGCTATAAGACATTGTAAGACATTAATTCATAAGATATTATGTATGTAATTATGTATCACATTGACCCACAACATTTTTTTCAACTATTTATGTTTCAGACTTCTGAATAATATTCAACCGATGCTTTCAGAAACTTGAGGGTAGGATCTGACACTGGTCCTTGACAATTATTTTATTTCATGGGTTGCTGCAACTAAATTGTAAGGGCTGATTAGGCATKGACTACAATAAGATAATGCTAGTCATCATAACAAATAGCAATTCATCATGATCATATGTTTTGTACTAATAGAGTATTAKTATATATAGATTCCTCTATTTTATGAGGTGTCTTCAAGGAATGAAAGATGAAAAAAGTATTTTTGAGGATAACATACTCCTCTATTGCTGTTGACATAAGTAAGACTAGATGCAATGGTACAATACTGTATATATATATATATATATATATATATATATATATATATATATGTGTGTGTGTGTATTTATACTGGACATCTTTATAGATTATTCCTGTATGGACAAAACCACATGCAAAGGCATGCATGACCGTGTTAGAAATTCTGCGTAAAGACTAAGTTTATGTGTATATATTTAGAGAAGATAGATTTCATTAAGTGATTACATGAACTTTGAACTTCCTCTGTCACCTTTTCTGGGTGCAACTATCACAGTAATAACCATGTTTGCAGTTGAAAGGCAAAATTATGATTCATTGTAACAAATTCTGTCAAATTAGAACATTAATCTTCCTCTTACTTTCCTGTGGAAGTTTTTTCTCTAGCAAGGAGGTRGGCACTTTATTACTCCTTCTTCTTTGCATTGTTCATGTGCTTCAGCATTGGATATCCTCACCACAGAATACTGTTCTTTCAGAACTGCTCCAGTGTGAATTCTCTCCACAAGGGAGAGTCCTTCAGAAATGGACTGTTTCAGAAAGGATTCCCCAGCAGCCACAACTTCTGTCAGAAGCYCTGCTTCTGTATGGACTCTTCTCCACAGGCTGCAGCTAGTGCCAGAAATGTGGTCCAGCATGAGCTTTCTACACAGCCTCCTTCAGGCACACCCCTGCTATGGAATAGAGTCCTTMATGAGCTGAAGGTAGATATCTACTCCTCTGTGGACCTCCATGGTATGCAGGGGAACAAACTGCATCACCATAGTCTTTTCTAGGGGCTGCCAGAATTTCTTCTTTGGCAGTAGCAGCATCTCCTCCTCCCCCTCATTCCCTGACCTTGCAGTTTACAGGGCTGTTTCACATTTTCTCACTCCTATTTTTTAAGATTTGTCTGCAGGTTTTTTTTACTCATTCTTAGAAGTGTTATCACAGAGGCACCAGCATCATCATGGCCAATGGGCTTAGCAAGGACCTGGGATTTGTCTACTCTGCAGTCTACTGGAACAGACGGTGTTCTGCAYTGGCAGCCTTGGTTTCTATTCACAGAGGCTGCCCTTGCAGCTCCACAACCRTCAAAACCTTGCCACTTAAGTGGAATGAAAATTTTACAGAGCTGAAATGTAACACAGACCATATTCGTCCTTGAATATTTAAAGCTTTAGGATGAAAGTGGAAAACAGCACAAGTGACAAGTTCTTAATTCATTAACACTGGAGAATAAGAAATTCCATTTCTGCAAYGGATAAGACCTGCCCCTGAAGGCAAAGGTAACTCAGATTCTTGTTAGTAGTTTTCTTGCAGCAGATTAGAATGTCCCAGTAGCTCCCTGGGGAGCTTTACACCTGAGCCAGTTGTGTAAGATAGGACATTGGTGTGATTAAAAGCACTGTGGTGCCCCAGCAGTGACTCCTTTTTTGCCTTCTCCTTTATCTGGATCAAAACCCAGCTTGTGTCCTCCAGTAGTGGGTGTTCARTTTCTTTGTCTGATGTGGATCAGAGCTTTCTGCACCAGAAAAAAACCTGCTCCTCCCCTTCTTTTGGTGGCAGGGGGTACAAACCTGGCCTCAGCAAAGCAACCACTGCTTTTACACACTGGCAATTTTTTAGTCATTAACAATTAGTGTTTCAGTATCTCACTGAAACATATGTAGGATAAATTATACACTTTGTATAATTTTATGCACAATTTCAGTGTTTGAAACAGTAAATTATACATCTAGTAGCTTTCAGGTATCTTAGTAATACAGATTACTGAAGTCGCTAACTCCTTAAATGAAAATACCTTGTAAAAATATCCACTCAGAGAAAAGAGAAACAGTGTAGTTAGCATTTCTTAGTTATAAATGTAAAAAAAACCCAAAAATTAGGAGCACCCTGGGCTAAGAAATAATTGAATTAATACAGATTTTTTGCTGATTGGGTGCTTGTTATTAAGTCTGTAACAACCTTTTTTTGCCTACTGATATATGTGCATTACTATCTGTAAGTATATGTATTTTTTTCATAGCAAGCCTGATAYGTTTCCGTTCTTCTATACCATCTTTTAATGAGAGTCTCAAATATCAWGATGTCTAAGTCTTGAGATTTTTACCCGGGATTTTATTAGACTTASACTTTAAAATAGAAACTTAAGTATCTGTTCTCTTGGATTTTTTGTTCATATGATATACTCATGCTGTTAATCTGGTTGGATTTGTTCAATAGCCATCAGGATTTGCTATTTCACTCTTATTACCACTTAAAAATAATTCCAACTTATGCTCYTCCACTTAGCATAAATTGTAGCATCCAGATATTCTGTTAAAATATTACAGGTTGTGACAGGAAAACTGTCGTAAGAAAGGGATARGAATGTTTTAATTTTTACACCTTAACAATGCTAAAAAGTAGMTATCATACTGTTAACCTGATATCTAGTGCCCTCTCCATTAATTTTGTATTTAGTTAAATAGTAATACATTTTCTGAGATCAGAATGACATAAAATATGAAAGCAATTTTTGCCAATCAATATACTTTCCAACTGAAATAGGTTAAGAATATCCACATGCCACATTTTTACATCTCAGCTGAGAAGTGGTTATATCCTAATTTGGAYTAAGCACATTGCATATAGTTATGTGAATGTAGTGGTGGAACGAAAGTGCCTCCAGCTCGTAACTTTCAAATTCAAAAAAATAATTACTTGTAAACAACAGTTCAGTTCAGTTCAGCTTCTTCTCCCAAGTAACAATTGATAGGACTAGAAGAAATAGCTTCAAATTGTGCCAGGGGAAGTTTAAATTGGATATTAGAAAAAAAAATTCTACTCCAAAAGGGTTGTCAAGCATTAGAACAGGCTGTCCATCAGCCATGGAAAGTGGTTGTCACCATACTTGGAAGTATCTAGAAGTCATATAGATGTGGCACTTAGAGATATGATTTAATCATGAACTTGTCAGTGCTGGGTAAACAGCTGCACTCAATCCTAAAGGACTTTTCCGATCTAAACCTTAAAGTGTCATCTAGATTTTTGTAAGGCCTTTGACATGGTCTTYGTTTCCAAACAGGAGAGGCATAGATTTGAAGGGTGCACTATGCTGTGGATAAGGAATTGCATGGATGGACACAGACAGAGAGTCGTGGTTAATGGCTCCACCAGGTGGAGGCTGGTGACAAGTCCTCTCCTTCAGGGCTCTGTCCTGGGACTAGTGCCATTAATGAGTTTAGTGGTATTGAGCTCACCCTCAGCAAGTWTGCAGAGGACATGAAGCTGAGTGATGCAGTGGCCACAAGAGAAGGAAGGGATACAATCCAGGGCAGTCTGGACAAGCTCAAGAAGTGAGTCCGCAACAACCTCATGAAGTTAAACAAGTCCAAGAACAAGGTGCTAGGATGGGAAAATCCCAAGCATAGACACACATTGGGAGATCAACTTATGGAGACCAGTCCTGTGGAGAACAACTTGGCAGTTCTGGTAAATAAAAAAAATGGACATGACCTGGCCATGAGCACTCCCAGCCCAGAAAGCCAAATGTGTTCTGGGCTGCATCCAAAGCAGTGTGGGCAGCAGGGGAGGGAGGGGGTTCTGCCCCTYTGCTCTGCTCTGGTGAGCAGAACYCTGCATTCAGCTCTGGGTGTCAGCACAGGAAGGRCATGGAACTRTTAGAATTGTCACAGAAGGAGGCCGCAGAGATGATCAGAGAGCTGGAGCCCCTCTCCTGCAATGACAGGCTGCAAATGCTTTAATRGGGGTTGAGGCACTGGAACCCAGTGCTCAGAGAAGTTGTGGATGCCCCAGCCCTGAAATTGTTCAAAACCTACTAGAATTGTGCCCTGAGCAATATGATTGAGGGTGGGATCCCTGCCTGTGGTGGAGTGGTTAAAATTATATGACCTTTAAGGTTCTTTCCAAAAGAATCTATTCTATGATTCTAAATGATTTTGTGATTCTATTGGACTTTTTAATGTGTACAGTGGGACAACTAATAAAAAAATTCATTGTTTTTAGCCTCCAAAAATGTAAGACCGGTGAAAGACATTTTTTGTCTTTAGAGGAAAAGACAGATGGATTATATAAATTCCAGTTAGAGGTTGCTTATTATGCTTCATCTGAGCATTAGCTCATTTCCTCTAGGTTTCTTTGATCTTTCTGTGTTTGCCTCAGGTCCTTTCAAGAGTCATGCTTGAAATGCTTCAGTCCACTGGAAAAGCATTGTTGTGMGTTTTTGCTGCTGTATGTATTTTCTTAGAGCTGTAAGTGTGCTGCAGTGTCTAAGACAAGCAGACATAGCCCATGCTCTATAACTGAAGACAGAAGAAGGTGAGGAGCCAAGGACAGCTGCCAACATGGAGTCACACATTTCTACAGACATCTACTGYGGCTTTTTCAATCCTCCCTTCTTCTTCAGAAGATAATTTTAACMATGCATTATGTAGGATCACTCTAACTTCTAATTTCTTTTTTATCTTTTTAATTTATATTTTTTAGCATGACATTTTCAAATGCTAATCAATGTGTGTGTTTACCACTATTCATATTTTACATAGCCAATACAAACTGACCTTTATGCTGTGAAGTAAACAGTTGGGAACTGGAGTTTTGAGATGTCTCCCAGCACATGAAATCTTTTAAAAGATTCAAGAACAGCTCCTCAAGTAAAATCTTCTGATCTAGTTGTGTCTGGGATAGGATTTAACCAGTCACAAATACTTTAGGCATTGGGCAGGAAATTGAAATAAAAATTTCTTATTTCTATTGCACATCAGTAATGCTCGACTGGCATTAAATACATGCACACTAACAYACTTTCCCCTTCTGTGATGCCACAATAAAAGGTATAAAGTATCTGTGTGACACAGAACTATTTGCCTTTAACTCACTTTTATAGCCGAGAAAAAACCCTGTGTTTGGACTCATTTTTCTGTCACACATTAAGTGTTTGATCTTATATTTATTACCTTGTCTCACTGACAGTCTCATGCACYGTCTGTCAAGCTCTGTTAATGGTGCTTCTTGGTTCCCACATCTGTCCCATTTGATTTGATGGCAAGCCGTTTGGAGAGGGGACTGTTGAGGAAAGCACCTGCACAGCACTTGGCACCACAGCACCATGCCTGAAGTCTGGCATGCTTGAGTGAAATCCATAAAGAGTTACATGTAATAAATCTTCCTAAACCCTCCCAAAGGACTTCCATTTTCTGTTTCATCTGAAGCAGAAGGCACTGACAGTCAGTAGGAAAGACAAAGTTTCTGTAGAGTGAAGAAAAAGAGGTACATTTTTTCWCAGTTTAGTGTGTGCCTCACCTCTGGCTCAGAGGATTGACTTTTCTGGGTTGAAGGGCAGTTTATTTTCAAGGCTCATTCAGTCTTGGTCTCTGAGCCATGAATGCAATCAAAGACGTCAATCAGCATTAGCTGTAATTGTTTTATGATAGAGAACTGGAACGAGGCCACCAATTCATTTCCTATAGGCCACAAAGAAGCCATCTAATTGTCACAATTTTCAGTCATTGCTGACCTCAGGCAATTTCATGCTGTTATCTGGAGGTTAAAAGCTCCCAATATCATTACCTGACAATAAAGCCATCTATGCCTTTGAATTCTCATTTCTGAAAAGAATTTTGCTCTGCCTACACTTCCTCATGTGCTCACAGCAGCTGTTGGTACCAGAACAGAGAAGTGGTTGGTGGTAACTGGACTTAGTGGATTGGATTTAGCAGTCCAGATGCCACYTGCCCCTGTGGGGCACTTGTTTTTTGTTGTGTGGCCCAAGGAACCACTGTGCCTTCAAACCATCTGAATCTCACCCAAAGAGGGAGTCAATMTTTGCAAAAATATTTCAATGAGTAACTGCAGGGTTTTTTATTGCTGTTCTGGGGACCGGTATTTCAGAAGCATAAGAGAGCATTAGTTGACCTCTGTCCATTAACTTGACATTAGCTTGATAGTAACTTGATATTGGTTTGATATTGTGTTTGAAAGCATTTACTCTTTTGTGAGTGATGTTCAGGCCCTTATTTTTGTATGGATGATTTTTGGTTTTTTTTCCTCATACTGAAATGTTTAAGGAATGGTTGTTTTTGCATTTAGTTTTCCATTTTACTTAGAAMRCTGTTTGAAGGAACATTTCACTCTGAGATAGAGTCTTGAAGATGGTTCMTTACATTGTCTTCTTCTTTACAGTTCCTCTACTGCATTTATATGATACAGTTATTGAGGTTTCCTGAATGAAATTTAACTGGTTTTAAAAACAGAAATCTGCTGGTATCTCTGGCTATATTTACCAGTATTTTATTGCAAAAAGAGATACCTGAAAATGGAATAGGTTGAGAAGAGGGAAACATTTYCGTGGAAGTAAAACTGGATGGATTTGAGCTTCAAATTATTTTTCTGCAGCTAATACTATTTTTCATTTTTTGTACAATGGGGGGAAAAATCCAACATAATCATAGAACCACAGGATGGTTTGGGTTGGAAGGGATCTTAAAAATAATTTGGTTTCAACTGCTGTGGTCAGGGATACATTCYACTAAACCAGGTTGCTCAAAGCTCCATCCAGCCTGCTCTCTTGAACACTGCCAGGGATGGGGCATCTACAAGTTCTCTGGGCAACCTGTTTTACACCTCAAAGTGTATCACTTCCTCCTAATATCAAATCAAAACCTACTCTCTTTTCCCTCATGTTTTAATAAGCCCTTAGAAGACAATTTCATATGTGTATATAGATAGATATAGATGATATAGATGATATATAGATATAGATATA
>CADDXX010000202.1:369044-377541 GCA_902810485.1 Alauda arvensis | reverse complement strand
AGATATAGATATAGATATAGATATAGATATAGATATAGATATAGATATAGATATAGATATAGATATAGATATAGATATAGATATAGATATAGATAGATATAGATAGATAGATATTCCAGCCAACCATTTTTAGGTCAATATTTTTTCTCCCTTTTGAGTAATAAGAGTAAAATAGCTTAAAAAAAAACCAAAACAAAACAGAAAATCACAATAATCTTCTCTGCTTTATTAAATAAGCATATACTTAAATACTAGGGATAGCATCATGTTCTACCTGTATCTTTCGTTGTATTACCTAATGCAYTAAACAGATGACAGTAAAATATTACTAAAATAAAATTAAGAAGAAAACACACCCCGTCCCCAGAAAATAGTTTTAAATTAAAGTCTCTGTTTTGCAGCACTGAAAATTGCTGAAATGTTATTTGAAAGTTTTAAGCTACATTGCCTCAGCAAATGTTTAAATAGCTGGAAGTCAGAAAGAAGGTACTAATCCACTGCTTAAGGATGCTAGGAAAACCCAGGTGCTTGATTTATTTTAGTGTACTTCGTTAGATAGAAACATTCTTATTCTCTATTACTTTGTTTTTTATCCAGTCCATAGGGATCACATGCCCTTCTCTTATGTATTGTCTAGAATTTCAAATTTTCTTTGCTTTTAAACATGAATTACTTCTTTTTTTTAAAGAACAAGAACAAAACAAGAAACAAACCTTATACCTTTTTAGAATATAAACAGACATGTCTAATGTCTATCATAAGTCTAATGTCATTAGTCATGTCTAATAGCTCTGCCCACTGAAATGAAAGTTTTGCAGAAAAGTAAAAACATCACAGTCCAGCAATCAGAATACTAGAAGCACATATAATTGGATTACTACATTATTTATTTATTTTGAAAAGATTTACTGTTTTATCTCAGAATAAATTCTTAATAATTTTTGATGGAAAAATAGAAACGCTATCTAATTTCTCCTTGACTTTGTGACGTGCTGAAAGATTTCTGGTTTTGGAATGGTTGAGGAGTCWGAAATCAGATTAAACAGTATTTTTAGTGTCTCAAATCACTCTTAGTCTAGTCTTTTTCTCTCTTGTGCTTCCTCTCTACTTTGTTCTCTGTCAGGTGCATGGAAATTGGAGGTTGGATGGCTTTTCTTGAATCAAAACTTTTAAAAAGTATAAGCATCTTTAAGTGTCACTGTATTATGAGTGGCTAGAGAGTGAGAAAACGAAAGAGTGGAATTCAGATTTTCAGTCATTTTTGAGAGTGAAAAGGATTCCTATTGATTTCATCAGCAAGATGTTTAGAAGTCTCTGGTAGAGTGGCACAGWACAACCATAGATGGGAAAAAGAAATGCTCATTTTACTCCCTCAACCCTTATCTTTTGAAAGTTCTTCTTCCTTCCAACATGAGCAGTACTTATAAGAATAAACCTCTGGAATACGACTGAACTCTAGGTCAGAAAACCCTTCTGGTTTAGATTAAGGATCCACTAAAGAGGGTCTCAAATAATAAAATGAGAAAGACGAGAAGGAGCGGTAAAGACATCTAAGGTGACAATCTTCACTATGTCACCAGGATCTCAGGAATGCATGTGATCTCAGCAAAAATGTTAGTGTGCTATGTAATGCTGGCCTATGTTGTGCTCACTTAAACTTCTCATCTTATCTCTTTTTTGCCCTGCTAGCTCTGACTGTTGCATCACTTATTCAGTAACGATGCTCTAGAGCTGCAAGGATGTAAGACTTTCAGCCTGTAAATCATCATTAACATCCTTAATTATCACCCCTATAGGCAAAAGCTGTCACTCCAAGTTGAAAGTTTTTTTCCATAACTTCATCATTCGTTTGGTTAAGTTCCATAGCAAAACAGTACATGTTAAAAAACAAAAAAAGAAAAGTGAACAAGGAGGGTCATCAGTCACCTTGTCAGACAGAAAGGAAATGTATTTGTTGTTTCCCTTGTCTTTATTTTACCTTCTACAAACACAAAAATTCCACCAATGATCAGTGAAGAAAGGGATCTTCTCTCAGTGCAGTGGTGATTAGACTTCCCCTCAGCATGGACTGAGCTTCAGAAAAATATTTTTCTGATACTCACTTAAGAAAATGGGCCTGATGCTTCACATTTTGCTATTTATGCAGTCCTTTATACCCAGATAAAAGCAGGTATGAAATGCAATCAGTTCAGTCTTGTTCTCTTACATCTGCTATACACAGATATAAATCATGCATGAGCTGCTTAGTAGGGAAGAATCAAGTTTGAAATATCTATGTTTTATGAACTTCAGTAGTTTCCCATAAGTCAAAACTAGGCTTGGGAAAAAAAAATACTTCAAGGAACTTCAASCAGGTAATTGTTCCAATCTGTTGTGTTATCTCATGAGCTTTGTCAGCAGTCATCTGAAACTTTACCTGCCCAAGTTCTCAGTCCTTTGGCATTAATCCTCTCTGCACTGGGACAATGCTAACCCCCACATTCTTTGGCCTCCCCAAGGACAAAACAGATTRGGAGCTCATGAATTTGCTGCTGAAAACCTTTTCTCTTTTAAGTAGCACAGACAAATGTAAGAGAGACAGTACACAAGCCACAGATTTCCTGGGGGTATGTATGACCACAATCTGTTCTATTTCTCATATGTGTGAAAGTTAATTTGGAAGAGTGGGAGGTGAACCAAAGGAGAGGAAATGGGAGGGCAGAGACTCAGCCTTCCTTTGGTGTCTCTTTCATGGAAGTGACTGAGCTTCATACCTCATAAAATATTCATCACATTGTTTCAAGAATAAAACAACATGTGTGTGTCTGCTCTCAGCCTTTAGAAAAGAGAGAAATTCCTCATGGATATGATTTATATTCATTGTGTAAGCTTTTGTGGGGTTGATAAGTCAGTAAGAATAAAGGTCGTGTGGAAAAATGGTTTGAAATAATGTTCTATGTTGTAGCTCACAGCTTTCATTTTGCTGCAGAYATGTGATTTATTTTCATACTTCACTAACAAGACTCTCTGGTGAGATGGATGCTAATCTCCACAGACTGCTCTTCCCCTAGAAAAAAAATTCTTAAAAGACATTTTTTAATGAGCTATAGGAACTAAGTATCCATATCTATGCCTCATATTAAAATGTAGGCAGCCAACTTCTGAAGMTTATTTTACTGCATCTTAAGGAGGAACAGCATTCAAAAACAAGGAGTGCATGTATAAATACCCTAATATAGTGCTGCCTTTTAATTCCAAATTTTTCTTCTGACTCCCTTTCTACTTCCTCCTGCCAGTCTCAGAAACAGTGCTGGCTGAAACMGTGGCACCTTACCACAGAGTCCCTGCCTTTTGTTCAGGTCTCCCTACATAGTCTTCAATAGCTCCAGAGCTTTTGTAATTTCTTTAGCAACATTGTTTTGTTTATTTTTCTGCACTGTCCTGTTAAATTTCTTTCGTATGAAAATAAATTTTTAACTTTTTGAATTTTTTGAATCCGTYACTTTCACAAATTAGGCCAAATAGTGAATTTTTTCTTGTTGGTTGTATGCTGTACTATGCTCAGTCATATTTCTTTATTGAAATTAGTGATAAAGTCCAGGTAACAACACTTTGGATCATGCTCTCAATCTTCTCTTCCAAACATGAAGCAGTGCTTCATGCTGCCCATAATCCTTGGATAACAAAAATAACTTCTTCTGAGCATGATTTAGCAGCTATCATTCTTCARACTTCTCTCCCTAAAATTTTTTAAGGCTAAGCCTTTTTTGGAGGCTATAATTAGGTCTTTTCTCCTAGCTAAAAATTTTTTTCACATGAGAAAGACGATGTGCCTCTCCTCACACAATCTCCAGTATTATAATATATATATAGATAGATAGATAGATAGATAGATAGATAGATAGATAGATAGCAATATATAATAAAATATATATTTGGTGACATAGAATCACATGTTTCTTGTCTTGGTAGAATTCATCATAATGACACATGACAAAGCGGCTTGCTTTGGGGAAACTAATTCTGTGCAGATATGGATATTCAATAATAACTATTTGGTGATAATAATTCTAAGAAAAAACATCATCTTGGGGWGAAGACATAGTGCTTGTATGACGTGAAAGAAACATGCTCAAACCAGCTTGTGGGTTTTAAAAATATGACCCAAATAATTACCTGCTTCAGAAATGTTTTAATTTGTGATATGCTGTCATGCTTTTTTTCCCATAATAACCTGTTATTTGCACTGTCATCAGACCTTGGCCGTGGTCCAGGGCTCACTTTTACTTGGTWGTGTATGAAAGAATAAGAACTTTCTTTCCTGTGGTGTTTACAATGTATGTTTAAGGTGAGACAGCAGCTTGAAACAGACGCGCCAGGGGAGTACAAGAGTGAGGCAATTTTGATCAATATTCTGTGCAGTGATCTCAGCAGTACCTATTTGATGGGGTTTTCTATCCAAACAGCATGACAATAGTTTTAAAGAGACTCTGAGCGAATTTATAAGTTCTAAAGTTGTGAGAAAAAGCACAGAAACAGATGTATATCTATTATATAGTGTCAAATCCATAAATGTCAAATCACAATTATGTTGTATTTGAAAAATTTTTTGTAATACTGGGGCAATGCAACAGGCAATCTGAACTGAAATATTCTCCATCAAGCACTTGACCCCAAGTGCTTGGCATAAATAGTTTTTTAAGCTTTCAGAGTTTTTTATAGGGCATCAAATTTTATTTCAGGTTCATTTCAGCCGTCCCTTTTTGTAGAGAGCCCTGTCAGCTGCAGAATACCTGAAAGGCTCTGCTGTATATTCTGCCCAAAGTTGAATGACATTATGCTCATTATTCTAGAATTCACTGGAGTTGTATGTCCATGAGTCAACTTTGTTATGTATAACCACAAAATGGAAGAACTGTGGTTCCATTCTCAGCCCAAGGGACAGATCCCTAGTTTCAGAATACCAGTTTTAGTGACAGTACTTGATTTAAGGAAAGAGGTTAAATATTTATATAAAACAAAAATACAGCAGAAAGAAGTCTGCATGCCCAAAGCTTCTTTAAGCAACCTGTTCCAGTCTCATCTTCTTCATAATTAAAAGTGTCTTCCTTATATCTGACCTTGAATAATCCTCTTTTAATTTAAAATCGCTGCCAGTTGTCTTCTCTTTCTCTGTCTTTCATATAAACATCCTTTAAATATTGCAAGGCCACAACGTAATATCCCTTTTTGCTAAGCAAAACACTACATACTAAAATTTTATGGAAAATGTCCATGGTAATTTTATTTTCTTAGTGCTTATCTCGTTTGTAGCTGTAGCTGAGTGATAGGCTTTGGAAAGCTTTGATTCTTAGAACAAAAGAGAACCCACCACAGGTTTATTGGGCCATCTGTAAGCAACCTACAGAATAGATACAGGATTCCATTCCAATGGCAACTGAAGTAGAAATTGAAAGACAACAAGCTCAACAAAATAGGATGTGTTATTCACTTAATGTCAAAATTCAAATAGTTGTCCACTAATTTTTACTTCACACTAAGATTTAGCTCATGCAATATCAATGCTATTTTTTTACCTTGAAAATTGTTTAAAAGTGTATTGAGACTTCTGCTATCCAACATTAAATATTGGAGTTGCTGGAAGTAAAACACTTATAATAAAAAAGCTGAAAACCCTTTTCCAGCTGATGCCTGAAAATAATTTAGCTACACTTCCAGGATTGGTGGGTATTTTGTGGCATGTGTTAAGGTAAAATTTTTTCTACTAAACTCATTAAAGAATTTAAAACTAATTAAAATAGTTGTAAAGAGAAGGGAAACCATTTCTTTTATTAAAGCTAGATAGTTATTCTTCCTATATTAAGTTCAATCTAAATGTGCCACTTTCTTTGAATAAAGAGCCGATTTAACGTTACTGAACAGAAATGATGACTAAGATTTATTAGTTTTTTTATATTTTTCATACATTGRTAGCTTTGTAGATTGCTAAAGCATGGCTGCAGCTTCTAGTACGTATCCTATCTTTCTTCCCAACATTTAGGAACAATAAGTTAACCTTATAAACACATACCTAAATATTGTTTCCTCTTATTCCAAGGAGCAAACCAGCTACAAGGATTTTCTGTTTTCCTACCAGAATCTGGACCAGATATAACAAAAATGGGGCAAAAGAAACTTCTGGACTTCTTCCAGYGGGGCAGAACCCCAGGAATTATCACCTAACCAGTTATCCTTTTAATTCTAYAGTATATGATAAGTGCAGTAATTGACTAACCTTATAAAAATTATAAAATTATTATATCCTGTGCTATTTTTGCTGTATTATATACCTGTCAGTTTTTAAGTAAAAGTTTGCTTTCATATTCACTCTAACATCATTGGAAAGATCAATTCTATTTTCTAGACATCAGAAGAATTTTTATTTCTGACTGAAGGAAGTATAGCTCACCTTTGCTTTTATAAGAACAGTAAGTGAAAGTGATTGCTTGTGCATGATTGCCTCCATCTCATTAAGCATTCAATATCAAAAAGAATCCAATAAAACTYTAAGTGGCTTGTGGGATTTTTTTTTTCATGTTTATTTTTGAAAGGTTGGCCTGGATAAGGTTTATTATTTCCATTAGGCCTTAGAATTTGATTATTCAATTAACCTATTTCAATGCAGGAATTCACTTATGGTCCATCAGTTTAGTGATGCTCTTTGGTTTCTGACACGATTGCTAAAAAGAAAAATGTTATAAATAAATAAAKAGGATTGCTAGTTTCTTTCAGCCTCACTTTCTTCTCTGGCTTGTGCCACTCTTGAAGCAAAATTCACATGCAGAGAAGATGGAGAATACTAAGGGATATAAGCAGGACAGAAGAATCAAGATATACTAGTAGTTTTCCTTTAGTAATTATCAGTCTTGTCAAGGGTAAATTAGCAATTTTTTTTTTCCTTTAAAGGCACCTTTTTAATAATTTCTGGAGTCTTTAGAATTATTCTGGAAACAGACATATTTCTCTGCTCATAGACTAAAGAAGAGCATACAGTAGGATTGTAGGCATATTAGGAGAATTCTTACCCACCAATTCCTAAAATCTTTGTGATTTAATCATATGAGCCTAAAACCATTATAAGGGAATTCTTATAAGCCTTTTTTTTTTACGAAGCTGAGTTACAGAAGACAGTCACTCCTCTGCATGCTTAAGACTTGAATTTTCAAACATCCTTGAAATGGCTTAAATGCTGCTAAAAATAAAGTTTTAAGTGCCTAAATAATCTCATAGTATTTCAGAGCCAATTAAGCTTTGAATGGATTATATGACTCGACCTTGGTAGGCAGTTGTATATTAGTAACAACACTTGTAATATCCATTTACAGGTAGCATTTCTGATTCCTTAATGTAGATTCATTCCAGGAAAATTGATTGGACACTGCTGAAAGCAACAGAAATTTTGTGAGTCTAGCCTGTGGTTACAATAGGAGATCTGAGAGGGAACCCTAATGACCTGCTTTTGTGCCTTGAGCTAAGCCCTTCTACCAYGGGAAGTAGATCTCTAAAAGCTGCCAGTCACTTTTGCTGATTCTGAAGTCTGGAATGGGAATGGGATAAAGGAATGGGATAAATGAACTCACTTGCTTGCACTGAATGCCAGAGCTGAATAAATMCAATGGTCTAAAGTCAAAATACTGAAAAGTATTAGGGTCACATAAGCACCATATAAGATAATAAGAGTGGACAGAGTTAATCTATTATATTTTGCCATGCTGGATTGCTAAATAAACTAACTAGCCGAACAAGGTGTGTGTGATAATAATTAATACTTCAGAGTAAACAGCTTTAGCCAAATTAGTGTTTTGTTCCTGACTTTTTTCTGATCACTTACAACCTTATGCTGAACAGGAACCAATCTGGAGTGATAATTCTGGAAAGAGAGTAAAATGAACTTTTTTCCTTTTAAAAGGCTGAGAATATAAAATTTTCCAAGCTGCTTGTAGAGTGCAGCTTGTGGGTTTTTTTATTTATTTCACTAATTTTTTCTCTGCCACAACCTCACTTCGTTTTGACTGTTTTATGTTTAAACACAAGAGGAAATCTGATATTTTAAAAATCAGGATTTTATTTATTTCCTTCACAGATCAGCTTACTGGTGGTGCTTTTTTATAGTCTCCATCAGTGGACTTCAGTGACTTTCTTCATCTTTACATTTAGACTCAGAGTTTTCTTTGCTTGAGCACTTCAGGTAAAACAGAGACACAGTTTTCAATCTTGATATTCAGGATATAGAGATTTCCATCAGGGTTGATCTAATTTAAATTTTTGCTTCTACGATGACTTTGGAAAGATTTTTTCACTAACTATTGGATCAGTTCCTGTATTAATATGACTCTCAAAACCTTCTTTGAACTCTGTAAAGAAATTCCAAGCTGTAAAGACAAAGAGTTAAAATTGTCTTGGTTGAAGAACAAAAGCTCTTTTTTGTTTCTTTGATTTTTAATCRTACATTTCTTACTTAGTTTTTTTTTATGTACAA
>CADDXX010000202.1:316544-366544 GCA_902810485.1 Alauda arvensis | reverse complement strand
ATAGTGGTGCTTTATATAACTGTTCCTACCTTCAGTGTCCCTAGACTTTATGTAGCTCTTTTTCTGATAAGCTAGATAAGTTCTCCCAAATTGCTTCTCTGTTATGAGTAAACAACTAGAATGCCTTTTGGGGATCAATACCTTTCCTCAGCACCAGATGAGAGACAAAATAGAACCTATTAAGGATGCATGAAAATAAAATTGGTAGCACATCTCTATACTTGTAAAGCTGACCTTTCTAATAGCACATCATTCCAGGGAAGCATCCATTTGTGTCATGGTGCCATAAATTGATCTGCCTCTGGCATATTTGTTTCTTTATGAGGAACTGTGCTTTGAAAAGTATTATTTGGGATTACTGTTACTGTTCTCATTGGGATATGCTTAATGTTATATTTAATAGTCTTGAAATTTTTGGCCTACAAAAGCAGTCCTCCAGTGTTTTGCTGGAGTTATCTGGTAGTTCTTACAACTAGCTTTGTGAGATTCTGTACAGCATAATCATAGAAAACTAATTTTTAAAAAGTCTGCTATTATAGTATTTTCTTTTCTCTATCCTGTTATAATACTCATTATCATGGTATGGTAGGGATTGATTAATGTAAAATACAGTCAATTAAGATAAGATATCATATTCATTCTGATCTTTTTGGGGAACATTTGGAACATTATATTGTCCTGTAATTTTTTTTAATATGCATTGAACTACTAATTCTTAATTGAAATGAAGGACACACTGAGGAAAACAGAGTAACTTGCTCTAAACTAAAACTGTAATGAAAACTAAAGAAAAAGTATGGATTTCTATCGTATTTCAGCTTCACTGGCAACTCTCCTAACTCAGCAAGATTCTTAAGAAGAGACTAAAGCTACTTGTTCAATTACAGGCCTTCGAAAATAAAATACAGTCATTAATGATTTTGTGAGCAGTTAATTATTTCTTTTTTGTACATTTCCTCAGAGTGCTCCCAGGTGCAGTTTAGAAGTGAATAAGGAATCCTTGCTTCACTGAATTCTGCTGTAATTTTGCCACTGGCTTCACTGAGGAACTGTGTCACTGGTTTTCTCAGAAAAGCACAACTGTCAAACCTGATTAGTGAGATTTTACTTTGATTTTTGCTAGGATGCACACAAACCAATGTATATAAAGATTGTGAAAACTTGGCCTGGATTTTCACTTGAAATACAGTAATAGTAGTAATCTGCCTAACAGAAGTGTATGATAATCAAAGTGATAATATTGCTGAAATTAAAGTGTGACACTGATAARTCAAACATATAATCTGAAAACCATGAAGTACAGTCATTAAAAATTTTCTTTATTAATATAATGCAAATGAGGTTATTATTTATACTCATAGTTCAAAAAAAGTTGCAAGAATCAATGAAAAAGATTCAGAAAAAGCCAATGGAAGTGACAGAAATAATACATACTTTTTTTTCTTCCAGATGTAGTATGAGAAATAAAATTACTTATGCCTACACGAATAGTAAAATAATATGTAACAGATAACTCTTAATAGACAAAGATAGAAAATGTGCTTCCAGCACATTTAGAATAGAAACCACTTTTAATGATAGTGATAGTTAACAATAATTAATGTTAGTGACAACATAATTGCTTAATAAGGAATGATGCAGCCCTGATTTACAAGAAATATTAGTTTAGAAGACTGTGTTTATATGAAAAGTCAGCTGTAGTTAAAACAAATAGTTTAGGATATGAATTGTTAGAAAGCTTTTTGGTATGCTAAAGGTGAGCAAATAATCTATGCAGTCTACTAAACTAGTTATTGTATGACCTGTTTAGGGGTTTTTTTGGTTTGTGTAACACTTACTACTTTGAAAATAGGGAATTTTGCAAATTATTTCTCACCAAAAAAATTACATTCTAAACTATTTCCATTATTTCTTCCATATTCCAAATTATCCATACTTGCTGTAACTCGTGTCATGACTAATATCAAGTATTGAAGTAAATACTGTGATAATATTAATATATTTGGTTCTTCTATTGATAGTTCAAATTATTTAAATATTGCCTTAAGCTGATAAAAACGGGTTCAGTTTCAAGACAGTGTAAAAAAATCTGTAAAAACTTCATAGAAAAATATGTTTGAAGAACTACATCATTTGCCTATCAGACTAGTACTTGAAAATAAAAATAGGCACCAGCAGATTTTTTGTTAACATTTGTATATTCTGAGTTGCATTTGGATGAAAAGGAGGAATTATATCAACTTAAAGGATATGTGGGATTTAATTTGACAGAGAAAAAGAATTTCAGCTTTTTAATGTGCAAATGTGACACATCCACTTTTAGAAAAGAAAAACAAAAACCAACACAATTCAAAAATCTAAACCAGACTAAACATTAGGATAAGATATATTGTTCATCAACTCATTTTGAAGTAGATCTATACATTTTTCTGGAACTATGCATATCATAAAAAAATAGTCATGTCACAGCCTCAAGGAGTACTAAGTCTACCTAAATGACATGTCAGTGTATTTCTTTTTCGCAATCTATTACAAATATTTGTAGCACCTTTCCTTCTAGAAAAATGGTAAAATAGCAGTCTAAAGCCTAAGAAAAGAAGAGACAATGAAACTGTGGAGGAGGCTCGCAATTCTGGAATAGTTGTATTTTTTACATTCCAAAATTTTACTTGTTTTTTATTATTATTATTATAGCTAAGCTTATTAAAATACTGCAGTCCTTTGGGAGAATTTCCATCAAAGATATCTATAATAAAACAAAGTAGCATTACATATTCATTTGCACATATGAGTACATTGAAATATGTATTTCAAGCAAGCAAGTGGCAAAGAAAAAGAAAAATATTAGAGTCCAACTTTTCCTACACTTAAACAACACAACAGTTTTTCTGTATTACTGAGCATTAGAAGAAGAAAAAACCAAGAAATTATTTTCTCATCCTGCATGTATGACACTAGGGAATTTTGCTGAGCCTCTGAGGAGCAACAGCTAAAGAAGGAGTAAGCCTAAGAGAACCTAAATAGATTGCCTAAAGTAATGCTAGCCATGGCAAAGGAGTGGATTTTCTAATTGAAAAAAAAAAAAAAAAAAAGAAACAGAGATAAGAGCAGTAAATTCCCAGGAGTACATGATATTCACCTAAGAAATCACAGGAAAATGAGTGCTGTCTTCTAAGGAGAGTACATGGTTTTCTCTAAAAATTATCTCCTGTCTTGCACAACTTTCCCCAATGAGATTTGTTAAGCTCCCTGCCTTTCTAACAGGCCCATCCCTTTTTATTAGATAGTGCACTAATATCCTGTATGCTCTTTCAAGACAGAGAAAATACCCTTTCTTTTTCCTGAAAATTTTGCACCCTAAAAGAGTAACATGTAAGTGTTTGACCTGCTCAGAGCAAGCCAAATAATTTTTTTTTTCCCCTAGGAGAAAGATATTTCTTCATGTGAGAGAAAAAGTAAAAGTAATCAGTAAGGGTTCAGATGAACTAGATAAATTTAATGGTTACCAAAACATTGTTCCAAATATTCAACGGAGCTCAGCAGAATCATGAAGTCCTTGAATTAGCCTATTCATATAAAATGTGAATTGTTATTTGTTGAAATAACTTTTAAACAATGCTCTCTGCAGAAAATTACTGTGACCTTATTTATTTATTTATTTATTTATTTATTTAGCTTGAATTTTGTTTCAAGAGTAGTGAGGGTAATACTAAAAATTAAAAAGTATATTTTTCTTTGTTGCATATGAAGAGCTTACTTTGTTAAATCCCTGAATACTGAGATGGAAAACAATTTTTACGTGCTTGGGACTCAAAGAAGGGTCTCATCACAGCTCTGTCTAGAGAAGGATATCCCACACTGAATTCCTTCTGATACTGATTTAAATGCTCACTGAGCAGTTAGTGAGCATTTTTGTGTGATTCACCTCAAAAAAGAGTGAGAAGTCCTAAGCCATGCTGATCTCATGAAGAATTTCTGAAAATAGCTGTGGTTTGTTTCAGCTCTACTGTTTCCAATAATGAGTGTTTTTTCATTATTATTTATAAATGCATTAATTTATTTTGTATGTCTTCCCTTCCACTCAAGTGGCTTTTTGTTTCTCTTCCTGAAAAGTTAATTTTCCCTATTTATTCTCTGGTGAAAGCTGCCTGTCTCCTTCCTCCAGACTAAAAGCTTTTCAATCTGCTTTGGAGAGATCACTTTGCAAAATGTACTTTATGACAATTACATTCAGTATGGACATTGCCTCCCTTCTAAAGTGAAAATACGTGTTCTGTCACTGCCACAGCTGTTTTTCAGGTTTCACTGAGCTGTGATCATTCACTGTAATAGGTGAGAAATTACTTTAACCAAATTAAACTGTTTTGGTTTGGCTCTTTTTTGATAACTTTTAAATAAAAGCTTTTGGATATTATTGGATCAAAAAAAATCCAAAAATGAACCCTATAAAAAGTAAGTTTTTATTAAACTTCTGTGGTTTTTTTCTTCTGGTTTTTATTCCTGAGTAGACTGATTGAATAAATGTTTTAATGGATAGACATGGAAGGCTGAGGCCTGAAGAAATGAACTCATTGCTCAAAAGGAAAACACAGGCTGTTCTCTAGACTTCATCTTTGAATTAGCACAATAAAAGAACAACAAAAAAAAAGAAACAAAACAAGCCTTGGATAAATGTGTCCAACACTGTATTTGCATWAAAAATTAACATTCCTTAAAAATTCATAGATTGAGATGCTTGATTCAATGAATATTTGAGATGCAACATGGACCTTCAATCTTACATCTACATCATAGCCATGTGGTGATTGTTTTGAAAGTGCCATGAGTTGTCTGTGCCAATATGGCTGTTAATTTCACACAGTGTGAGGTCACAAAAGAGTCCCTATATAGCAAATATAAGTTAATATAAATTTTTTTTGTATTTGCGTTTTCAAAGAGATACATAGATGTTGATAAGCAGAAATACTTCATGATAACTTTAAGAAGTTTTTCCACATTTTCCTGTTCCTCTCAACCTGTAGCAATGTAACTCACAGTTTATAGAAAATCTGCTTTCTTCTTCGTCTAATCAATAATTATCTTTCGTTCATTTGCATCAGTGCATCTGAAGAAGAAAATATCACACAATGTATACACTTTAAAAGCCTGAAAATGGGAGTCCAATATCTTCAGTATTAGAACTTATTGTTTGCTCTTATGATTAAAGCAACACGCAAGAAAGAAAAAAAAAAAACCAAACAAATGAACCCCAAAGTAAAACAGAAAAAAACCCCCACAAACATTATTAGATCAGCCTCTCTGTGTTTTAAAGTGTTGAAGTTTCCTGATTTCTGTTATAAAGTGTGGGGAAAAAAAAAAGTAACACAATATACACAAACCCTAGCAAATCCCACAAACAGTTTTCTAAACGTATTTATTTTGAGATCCAGGACTGACAACAAAATTACATCAAATATAAACTAGAATTATGAACTAAAATTCTTGCAGGGTATATTCCTCGATATAAGTTGAAACACTTAGGTTGATCATGTAAAAAGACGTAGATGGACTAGAAATGGATTACCTGCCTTAAAAGATATAATGACATGTAATGACATATCAGTAATTTAAAAAAAAGTCCCAACATTTATTTGAATAAGAAATGCCTTCACAGAGATTGGATAAGAAGTTCTGGTATGCAAATACTGCAGATTCCTTACCTGAAGCAAGTCATGTAGTATGCTCCCCTTCTGAAAAACAAAATTACAATGGCTTTTAATGAGGATGTATGTTTAAGGAGAAATATTGTCAACAATATCAAGAACTCAAATATTATACTTATGCCAAAACCATAAAATATTATAGAGAATATTGTTGTAAAATTCTGAACTGAAGCACATCATTCAAGAAAGCCTCCAAAATAGATCATCTTTTAGTGTTTCTTTGTCAGTTCCATCCCCTTTCTGCTCTAATCTTAAAAAACTTTTCTTCCTGCTCTCTGGTAATGTTTCAAATCCTATCCAAACAATAGTGGTTACATATCCACCAGAAGGAAATGAAGCTTTGTGTTGCCACTTATAGTGTAGTTTACTTCATCTTTTGAAAGTCCTATAACATTATCACTGATGTAGTGTAATGATGCAGTACCTCAGACATAAACTGGCCCATTAACTTTCAAATGATCTAAAATAGGAGGACTAGGCATGGCATCTCATTTTAGATCCAGTCGTGCTGGATTTTATAATATTGCTATCTGTATGTTGTACGTGAAGAGTTGTATATAGGACTTTTGCCTGTGACTAAAAGCCACCTGTACATTCAGAAAAAGTGAAAACTGAAACCAATTTTGGAAAATTAGATCAGAAGGTGCCAATAACACAAGATATTTACATATTGATCTCTAGGATTGAAAGCAGCAAGGACATAGGATAAAGTCCACGATCACAGTGAGTGACACACAAGCATTATAATATTCATAAATTCAGAGTCTAATTTGACAGAAAATAAAACACAGGAACATGAGTGTAAAGCATAAATAATTTCTTATGGGTTTGCTGAAAGCCAGTTTTTGGTAAAATGGGATTTTTATTATAAACGAAGAAGTGTATCTTTGTCATTTGCTAATTCAGCAACCCCCTTTTTCATCAAGTGGGGCTGTATTAAGTGACAAAGTGAACACACTCCAACCCAAAATCYAAAAAATCATTTTTTAATTTTAAGAATTTAAATAAGGATGTCTAAGGATAGATGTCTCTGACAGTGTTAGGAAAAGAGAAGTGTGAAAGAGAGTGCAAGTTTGTGTGAGAGACCATTTCACTTTCTCATACAAGTGAAATGAGGAGGACTGAGCCTGTCCTTAAGTTTAATGATGAGCAGAACCTTGGTGCTTGGTTTCTACCTGCTTGCTTTCCCTTCTTTCTTCTTTACTTCTCTCTGCTGTTGCTGGGTGCAGACCCCATAACGATATTTAAGCTTACCCTGATTGTTGTGGAAGATTTTAAGATCTACCTGTGTTAGCACTAAGAGGCYCTTAACACAGAACCCCATTTGGAGTAGTATCAGCAAAGACTAAAGGGTTGCTGTTAGTCCTGGCCTACCAGGGGGAGGGTGGGAGACTTTTTCTGCTGGGAATAAAAAAACAGAAGTGCTGGACTGCCATTAGCTTGGAAATCCCCTCAGAGCAGGACCATCAAATACTGGAAGCTGCCCATAGTAGGAGATGGATGTATCATGTCTGGAAGGAGATTGCTGAATCACACGTTGTCACCCCATAATCATCAAAGTGTTTTGATCCCTAAGTTGTCATGGGAGCATCCATTTAACACAGAAGAATTTGAGATTGATGATCATGTCTATCTGATCTTCATAGAAATGTAAAATCGTAGAAACATAAAACATCTTGAATTGGAAGGGACACAGAGGGATAACCAAATCTCACACAGTGCCATACTGTGTGAGAGCATTGTCCAAATGCTTCTTGAGCCCTGYCTACTCATGCTGTGACCCCTTCCCTGGGGAGCCTGTTCCAGTGCCCAATCAGCCTCTGGGGGAAAAACCTTTTTCTAGTACCCAGTTTAAACCTCCCAGCACAGCTTCRGGCCGTTCCCTTGGGTGCTGGCACGGGGCAAAACAGAGAAGAGAACAATACCTGCCCTGCTGTTTCCCCTTGTGAGGATGTTGCAGGCCATGATGAGGTCAGTCTCTTCTTCTCCAGGCTGGACAGACAAGTGACCTTCAACTCTTCATGCTGCTTCCCCTCAGGTCCCTTCACCATCTTCCTTGCCCCCTTTGGATCCTCTCTAAGATCCTAATGTCTTTCTTCTTATGTGGCACCCAGAACTGCCCTCCGCACTCGAGGTGAAGCTGCCCCAGAGCAGAGCAGGACAATCCCCTCCCTTGYCTGGCTGTGATGCTGTGCCTGATGCACCCCAGGACACAGCTGGCCCTCCTGGCTGCCAGGGCACTGCTGACTCATGTTCAACTTTCCTTTGATGAGGAACCTCAGGCCCCTTTCCACAAGGCTGGTGTCCAGTCTTGTTCCACTGTCTAAACACATAACCATCATTGCCTGTCACAGATGCAGAATCCATCAACTGTCTTTGTTAAAAATCATRTGGTTGGTGATTGTGCAGCATTCTAATTTTTCCAGAAGGCTACTGTAAGAGATGACATCAAAAGCTTAACTGCAATCCAAAAGTTTACATTGACTAGCTTCTCTTGTTTGTCTAGCTGGGCTACCTTGTCCAGAAAGACACAGAAGAAAGAAGAGAAGAAAATTGAGTTTCACAAGCTGCACTTTTCCCTTATGAAGTCAAACCGGCTGTGARCCCTTGCCATTGGTAATCTTTTTTGCTAACAGCTCCTACCTAACTAACCCTGAAGCATGGCCGGGCAAGCCTTCCTGTTTATTCCTTGTGTCTTTGGATGCACTTCAGCCAGCATAACTGTGAGTCTCTGTATTGCCTGGGCAGGGAATAAGCAGGGACCTCTGCATTGCAAAAGGCTATATGGCCTGCTCTGAACTCTCTTTTCTTTTCTGGAATTTATTGTGTTTAAAATAACGAACAGTAATAATTTCTTGCTTTGGTATTGCTGTTAGCCTGTTGTGCTTTTTGCTAGGTTACATAATGATGTATAATTAGATACAATATTGTAAATACATCTCAATATAACTATTTTGAGGTGGTAACTTTGAAAATTCAAAAGGTCAGACTTCAAAACAGGTGTTGTGGGTTTGCCACTGTGTTACATTTTTACTTTTACTTGTAATCTGTATGTTGCAGCATTTTACAACAAGTGCAGTTGTTTMGGGAAACTAAAGGGAGAAGTAATAGTGATTATTAAAAAATTCTTCTCRGGGGACATAATTAAAAGCCCACTGAACTTTCTGGATAACCAAATATTGTATCCCTCATGTTAAAGTTGTAACAAAAGGTTGTTTGTATATTCCCGCATCATAGTAATATTATTAATTTGCATTAATGATTAGCTGGYTTAACCTGATGTCTTTCAATCTTCATAGCTTAAGCAGGATGGAACCCTATACATTTATACAATTTGATGGCAATTCTCTATAGTTCTACATCTAGTGTGAAGCTTGAGGGAAAGCAGGGTGCTGGGTCTCTCCTCTCATTTAGAAGAACTGTCTTCTGTGTAAAGATTAAGATGCAGAGGTCCAGATTAGGACTGGTTGTAGTAGAGGAAAAACCTGATGTCTCAGTACGTACAATCAAAATTCAAATGGACTAAAAAGACAACTGTAGCATAAGTTGCATAATACTGTCACATTTGCATATGTGTATGAGTCTACATGCATGTTTACATAGGAGTAGACAGAATACTCAATCTTCCAAAGGATCATTAGATTGTATAGTGTTTTCTATTGGGTTGTCACAAACAGTCAGTTCTTTCTTTTAGGCTAGACARGTGCTGCTACACCGGTAATTTGAGATTCCTTATTTATGTGTCATTCAGAGGTGAAAAAGAAATCTTCTTTTTACCATCTTCCCCATTTTCAGAAGTTATTCCATTAGGCCACTGAATTTTCAAAATGAGCCATCATTTTGCTGTGGGATGTTCACTGAGCATTTCTGCTGTCATGCTGAATCATATCTATGCTGGGCAAAGTAAGAGTARAAATTATATTTTGACCCCATAGAGTGTTTTTTATTCAGCAGCACATAAGTCATGAATGGTGCTTTAAAGGAGTTAAAGAAATAGCTGCTGTAAAGCTCAATGAAGTGTTGAATGCCACATGCTTGAAAAGAGTTCAATGTCATTTAGTGCTCTGTCACACAAYTGAAATAAGAAAGAGGAAAAAAATTATATTTAAATAGCCTCTATGCTTATTTATATCTGTTTCACTGAACCTCTGGGCTTCTGATATGCCACATTCAGCTGGATACACAATAAAAAACATTAAGGCTAACTTCACAGATTCAGTCTCAGAATATTTACGGCTTCAAGTGTTTAAATTTGCACCAACTCATTCTCCTTTTTTTGTTGTACAACTTTTCAGATAGCAAAATAGCTGTTCTCAATGTGCTTCACATAAATCTATTCAGAAGCCGCTTATAAAAATTCTTTTGTGCTTATTATATCTAGATTTGGCTGTTCCTTGCTTAGACTATGGCTCCTTTCTTCATGACCAGAGGAATGTCTTAAAATTGGGAAGTATGAWCTTTTTAGTGCCTCTTAGTTTTCTTTTTTGGTTTTATTTATCATGTTCTGTATGGCCTGAATTWAAAGAATCTTTATGGTGATATGGAAAAATTAAGGAAAAAGCATATTATGGTATTGAAATGCCATCTATGTCTGGATGCTTCACTTTTTTAACACTTTCACTTAGAAGACTGAGAAATGCTATTATGCACATTGCATCCATAGGAGGTTGAAAAAATAGAAGACCAAATCCAGAATGCTAATTAAGGTGTCATGATCTCCACKGATTTTTTGTTTAAAATTAAAAAATCTCAGTATTTGATCACCCAGTGTGTGTGCTTTATCAGAAAAAACGAGATACCTGGGGCTGTTATATCTTAGCCTGACCATTTAACAAATAGGACATATTTGTATTTTGAAAGTAAACCAACTGTTTTTTCATTACTACTGTTATGAACATAAAGAATAACTTAAAACTTAAATGCAAAGTCCTTTTTAGGAAAAATTCTAGCTAGAAACAATTTCTAAATAAGAATATATATGTACAGAATACTTCAAAATAATGGAAAGTAAATTACTTCTGCAAATGGGAGATAGAAAAATTTCAGAAGATTTCAGTAAATAAAGGTGATGGGAGAGCATTTCCAAGAGTTCTGCACCTGCATTTTAATACATTTAATAAACAAACTGAAATTGGAAAGTTGCTGCAGAATCTAAGCTTCCTGCTTAGATAGGATAGTTCTTAAAATTAGCTTGATTTTGTGTGCTGGATAACAAGCATGCTTTTGTGTCTTTATGCTGTCATTCAAATTACTGTGACTTAAATTAGGTAGCCATATGTAGCACTTTTTGTGAAGAAAGAATAAACAAATAAACTCTTGCCAAGTTGTATATCTGAAATCAATCCTCTCAATTTAACTAACAYTGAAAGAAGAACTGGTTTTGCAAATTTCTCACTGAAGCGTAATTGTGTCCTGCATGTGTATTCTACTAGTAGAACAGTGTCTAGGTTCAGAAGCAAGGTTCTGGGCTCAAATTATTAATAAGACTTGGAATTCCATGAGATGCCTGCAGGTATTTTGCTGGACTGTTGCTCATTCCCATCTGCATTTGCTCAGTTTTCTATCCAAGTGCTAATTTAGTCTTTAAACCTAATGACAGCCACTGAGTTGGCTCATAAGCAAATTCTCGCAATTTGGCTGCTCATACTTGTTGAGGCAGGACCAGACTRTGCAATACCCTGAGAAATCTCCTTGTCCCACAAGGAAAGTACAGGTCTGGGGGAGATTTACTGATTAGCAATGAGCATTGGATTGACATCAACTGGACAGCTCAGCTGGCAAATCTGGAAGATAATGACAGAGCTAGGAAAGACATAACTGCTCTGGCTTCATAGCCAAGAAGCCAAGGGAGAGGTGATCTTGAGATATGTCATCTTGGAGCACACTGAGGTAATGTAGATGCCCTCAGAGAGGGCTGACCCAGTCTTTGGAGCAGATAGCACTTTGTCACTCTGGTAGACTGAGTCTGGTTGCTTCATGCACAGTGGTAGGAGGCTTTTCTAGCCCGCTGCTGTTGTCAGTAGGCAGACAGCTGGGCTGCTGCCTGAACTGAGCTTGTGTGGTAGGTGTTCATGGAAAACTGAACTTGTCACACAAAATGTAGAAACTGGGAGAGTAGTTAAAAATAGAAACAGGAGTTTTGCAGGGCACAAAGAAGATGGCCTTGTCATACCAAGCACAGGGTATGTGCAAAGCTGGTGATAGCATTTCTTCATCATGAGGCTAGAGAAGTGTCCCAGTGACATGACCCAGCTTTATCAGGTAAAGATACAGGAAGTGAAAGGATGAGTTTGTGCTTGGGGTGAGCAATGCATGTCAAGATATGCAATCTGTGAATGCCTTTGTGTTCCTAAATAAGGCCGTTCAGCATGTCTAGACTTCATGGAGTGGGAAGTCCTGCATGTTACCAGCTTGACTAGGGATGAAGTCTTGACTTTCTCAGGTCCTCCTAGAATACTTAAGAGGTTATGGAATACCCACTCTCCTTCCCTGCTTTACCCAGATAATGAACAGAAGAGTTGAGAATCCGCAGACCTTTGCCTTTCGATCTCCCCTCAACCTAGCGCCTTCCACAAAAGCTCACTTGATTTCTAAGGCTCTTCTACTGATCTCATTTTATAAGCACTTGATCTATCTCACTTGACACTCAACTCTAGACTCATCAGAGGATCAGGGGCCTTGTGACAGTCTCCATCAAAATAAGAATTCTTTTAAATCCTGATCAAAGCTGASGCATATTGAACCTTCCCTCACTTATCACTCATAAGAAAAAGGGATTAGCAGCATTTAGTCTCCTGGGTGACTGAACCACCATATTTTAACAAGCTGTGAACTCTGAATGGAAGAGAAAAAGTAAAGGGATTTTGACTGCAATAGGTAATTTGTAAAAATGGGAACTAAAAATTAAGAGTTTCTACTTGTAAATTGGGGTGTTTGAAACAAAAGGAATAAAAACTAAAAAGAATCTGTTAAAAGGCCTAATTAATTATTTTCCAGTAAGATAACAGTTGATAGGGGCTGAATATTTAAGGTTTTAAATTAATAACTACTCATGTTTGATTTGCTTAGGATTGTAGTTATAATTTAAAATTCATTTTCCCAGTTATAGGAACAATTTACATTATGAGTTCTGAATCTATGCAAATGTTATGTTTTATATAACCTGCTAGATAATTTCTAAGCCAACTAGAGATTTTGAAAGTGCTTTCAGCGAATTTCAAACACAACTTCTAAACTAAAATTTTGAAAACTTTTCTCTACAACTGGAGGATGACATATTTGAGGTGATTTCCTGAGTTTTATTTAGATTTAATTCACATAATTCACCATTTATTTCAAGAGTGATTTATATTTATTTAACTACATTCACTGAAGAGTGTAGGTTCACTCTGTGTTTGCCCTTATTTCAAATAGGGATCTGTCCTAGTAAGAGTTGCAAGTGGATAGCAGTCAATTCCAACTTCCACTTTTCTGCGATAGAAAACCTGAGTTCACTTTAAAGAGGACACTGAGGTGCTGAAGATTTCAAGCTGTTGWGGATTGATCCTGGCCAGGTGCCAGGTACCCACCAAAGCCACTCACTCCCTTCTGCAGCTGGACAAAGGARAGAAAATTTAACACAGGATTCCTGAGCTGAAATTAAGGACTGGGAGACAGATCACCCACCAAATACCATCATGGGTAAAACAGGCCCAACTTAGAGACATGGAGTGGATTTTTTATTACTAAAATCAAAGCAGGGTAATGAGAAATAAAATGAGCTTTTAACAAGCCCTCCCCTGCATCCATCCCACCTTCCAGCTCTACCTCTTACCCCAGCAGTGCAAGGAGACAGGGAATGGGRKTTAYGGTCAGTTCATCACCTGAGGCTGCTCCCACAGCTCAGGGAGAGGAGTCATTCCCCTGCAGCACCCTGGGGTCCCTCCCACAGGAGACAGTTCTCCATGAACTTTTCTGATGCAGCTCCATCTCATGAGCAACAGCTCCCTGTGACCTGCTGCACGTGAATCCCTCCCATGGGCACCAGTCCCCCTCAGACTGCTGCAGTGTGGGTCACTTTTCCATGGGATRCAGTCCACCAAGGACAGGCTGCTCCAGCCTGGRAGCAGGGCCCCTCTCTCCACAGRTCTCCCACAGGGTCATCTCTCAGGCATCCACCTGCTCCAGCATGKGGCTCCTCCACAGGGTGCAGGTGGATTTCTGCATTCCCATGGACCTCCATGGGGTGCAGGGGCACAGGCTGCACCACAGCCTGCAGGAGAAYCTCAGCTCCAGCTCCTGAGCACCTCCTCCCCCTCTTTTTCACTGACCTTGGTGTCTGCATAGTCATTCCAATCACATGTTCTTACTCCACTCTTTTTTTATCCAAATTAAATCTGCCCCAGACCTTTGATTTGTTCTTAGTGTTTTCACAGAGGCATCATCCTCATCTTTAATTGTCCCAGCCTTGGYCAATAGCATGTCCATCTTCAGAGCTATCAGGGACCAGCTCTGCCAGACATGGAGGACGCTTCCAKCAGCTTCTCACAGAAGCCTCCTCTATGAAGCACYGCCCCCAACACCAAAACCAGGCCATGCAAATCCAGGGCAGCAGAGAAAGGCAAACAAGGGTCATGAAAGGACCAGTAAACGTGTCTTATGAGAAAAGGCTGAGGGAGTTGGGGTTGTTTAATCTCCAGAAGGGGAGGCTCAGGATGGGACCCCATCACCCTCCACAGCTCCTGAAAAGGAGAGGGTGGTGAGGTGGGGATTGGTCTTTCCTGCCGTGCATGCAGAACAACAGGAAATTGTTGTAACCTACTGCTTGTAACAGGGGAGATTAGATATTAGACATTAGAAAATTAGATATTAGAAAATAATTTTTTCACTGTCAAGATGGTCAGGCATTGGAATAGATTTCCTTGGGAAGTGGTGGATTCCCTATCCCTGAAGGTGCTTGAGGCATCCGATCTGGCATTGCTGATGTGGTTTAGGGGTTTACAATGGCAGTGCCAGGTGGAGAGATGTACTGGGTGCCCTTAAAGGTCTCTTCCAACCTTGGTAATTCTAGAAGTCTATGTAGAAAACTGTATGCTATCATTTAACRCACCTCCCAGCCCCTCCAGCTTGTTTTGCTGGTTACTCCTTTTTAAGATTTGTATGTATGGGCTTAGAGAGTGAATGATCCCAAGCAGATACATAGAGATGGAAATTTAAGATACTCTGTGTCTGGGTAACTGGCGTCCATGAAGCCACTCCATCTCTCCCCTTCTCAGTAGGAAAAGGAGGGGACAAAATAACATGGGGAAAAAAAAATCACCTGATCCTGGGATAGGCTCATGTGGACYAGTAAACTAAAGGCATTTAGTCTAAGATACTTAGCAAGGTATAGAGTGGGTTTTATTCTTTCAAATATAAATTCAATTAAATTTAAGAATAAYACTTTATTTCTAAGCTCCTTAATCACTTTTAAATACTTTGAGTAAAAGACATTAAAATCTATAGTAGGATCCAGAATTAAAGGCTGTTCRTAAACACAGCCTATTAATTAAATATGTAATTAATAAATTGTCAGACACAAATTGTAGACTTTTATTTTAACTGCAAGGGAGATAATAAATCATTCTGAAATCATSTTGACATTCCTATGTTCAACTTAYAAATTCTGATGCATATGATGCCTTCTGAACAYGGTATTTGCTGYAGTATKTACAGGAATTCTTAGATACTACAGTAAGAGCTGCATGGTGTACTGGGGGGAAGCCAGAAACTTTTTTATGCAATAAAAGGGGATTTTTGCCTTTTTTTTTCACTCAGGCATTACAGGCATTTCTGAAGAGCAGATAGCCAGACCAATCTCAGAAAACCAAAATGCTTTCTTTTTAATGAAGTAAACCAAATAGARTTTAACCTTTAATGAAATAAACATTCATCGCAGTAAGGAGACCTATTTTGTTACTGACTTATGTAAAAATCGTGGGAGGTGCCAAACTATTAGCATAATCAATTTGTTTTCCCACTAATAGTCAGTGTTTTTTTACCTTTATCCATAGATCATCCATCAAGATAATGGTTGTTATTCAGATGTATTTTTATTATTATATTATATATTATATATTATATATTATTATTATTATTATTATTATTATTAYTATTAYTATTAYTATTACTATTACTATTACTATTACTATTACTATTACTATTATTATTAATTTCTATTATAATAATTATAATAATCAGATGCACATGAACATTCTGAATGCCATCTTTAGGAGTTTTTCTAAATATGGTTTGCGTTAGACATATTTAAGGGTTCCTAGATTTTTCAGTGTTACTGTAAATCCTAATTACATAGCAAAGGTGAAAAATATATACACATACACGATCCACACTCACTATATTTCTAAATTACCACAGTTATTACTGTGCAGTAATTTTATATGCTTGAATTTCCTATTTCCAGGTTACAAAACTCCASTGCATTCATTAAGACACAAGTAATGGAATAATGTTCATTTTTTGCTCCTATTTTTCTGCAAGAAAAATAATTGTGTTCTYCCGAATTATTTTGGATAACAAGGTAGTTTTTTCTGAAATTTGCAGCATTTGGGTGAAAGACTTGGGAAGTAAACTGTAGTAGTGGAAACAATTGAGAAGTATGTATATTTAAAAAGTAATTCAGCTTTCCTTTCCGTAGGGGAAGTGAATCAAGACAAAATCTATGCCTACTTTTCAAGCAGAAACTGAACTTCTGGGTATCTGCTGTCAGGTATAAAACTCAGGGCGATGATCACAATATGAAACACAGATTTTGGGGGTTTTTTTGCTAAATTTGCAGATGAGTAGGTGTATATGTGTCTGACTCTAGTTTTATTTAAGCTCCTTTTTGGTCTGCATTGTAGAACTATMTAGGATTTAAAGTTTTTGAGCATCATTTTCAAATGTGGTACCTGTGAAACAATCCAAAATTCTGTGGTAATACAGCAATTACATTTGTTATATTTTCCTGGAAACAAATGGGACATAACAGTGGAGACCCTGTTATGCAAAACTAAAGACCTTTTTTCATTCTTTCATTTGAATTGTTTAGATTCAAGGATAGTTTCCTTTAAATAACTGGATTTCCTGAATATTCAATGTACAATGCTASTATTGTACATTGAACTTCAACGCATAGCAACTGAAATCTTGTAATTTGCTGTGAAATACGTTGACTTCAAAAGTCTCCTATTGCATTTGCTTCATAGCTAGATTTTAATCYTTGTCTATATTTGTCCTGTGTCCCTCTAGCTACACTTTCCCTTTTTACTAATGCTTCCCTCTAAGTACAGTGTTTGAAATCAAAGTAGAAATGTGATAAGGAAGAAGGTCATACATGACGAAGGTATGTAAAGCTGCAAGACTATTTTCAGAACACTCTACAAATTCACACTGCTGTGTGGGGTAGACTTTGTTTGCCTTCATTTACAAGCACCAATTTTGCCTTTTTCTCTTTACTGCTGAATTTAGTTGCACTAATTTTCTTACATGAACTTCAATTCCATAGATTGAAAACTTGGTTTAGATTTAATCTTTTTCCTTTTTTCCAAGACTCCAAATTGCCTCCCAGGATCACATCATCAGAATAAGTGGTCATTCTGACATGTTTCCCAATCACACCTCCWTAGCAGTCCAAATGCATTTGAAAGCACTAGATTATAGTTTTKTTGTCCTACAGCTCTTGATAACCTTTAAAATGCACTGTGATAGGCATCTTTTCTATGGACATGCGAGCATAGGCACATCTGTCACTTAATGCCGTTATTTTTTCAGTTACTCATTCCTGAACATCAGCTCCTTGATTCATATAAAACCTCATATCTTGTACACAGACTTCTTGACTTTTTGCTGAGAGGAAGATTAATGAGTTCACCAAGAATAGTGTCATTTTTCTTCCTTAGGCATGTTCAGGAAAATCTCTCACTAGTTTCAGTTGCTGGAAAATGGAAAGTTGAATCCTTTATGAAAATTAGATTCTGTCTGAAAAATGTAATGAAAGTGATATTGTGAGGGTTTTATTGTTCCTTGATGTGCTTTTATTTCAGATCTCAGCTCTAGAAACTTTGATAGGCTTGGAAGTAGAGTCTAGCTGAACAGGTCTTATGATTGACATTTAATTAACAGATTTGTCGATATGGATTTCAGAGTACATTTCTACATTCTGTTCCCTACACAGAGAGCTTTCTAAGGATGCCAAGAAATTAACAGACCCATAGGAACACTTGGTTTTACTGACAGGAATGAGGCCCAGGCAGCAGATTATAACACTTTAACAGCCCAGCCATTTATTTGATTCCTTACTCTCTTACAGGGCTGTTTCAAATTAGATGAGCCCAATACAGTACCCTCAATGGAGCAGGCCAAGTCACTGCTGCTAAAAAAGGGAGATGTTAGAGGATTTGGGTTTTCAGGGCATTTCATTTCTATTTGTCGTTCTTCTTGCTAATGTCACACTGGATTGGGTTTTTTATTTGGTAGGAAAAAATATGTGTGTGTAGAGGCTGTAACATTCATTTTCCAGACTAGTAGGAAGCACAGGCAGTCACAAACTCTTTAGCTTTTAGGCTAAGCCTATGCAATTCAGAATTATGGAAACTGCAGCTGCGTTTATCAAGTCTTTAAAGCCTGTGGAAGCAATCCAGCCTAGGAGATGCATCAGCTGTATTTTCTCTCTTTTACAGAAAATACATTATGGCATTTAAATGCTATAACTTTGACTTGGAGCCAAACCTTAACACCTATAGCCTTGTGAAAGGATAGGTTGTTAAGCATCTTCCTTGAATGAATTTTCTTCAATATGAAGCAATTTCATGGAGTGTCACCTGCCTTGTGTGTGTTGGGTTTCCATATTTTTCAAAATTATATCAGTAATTTTCTTATCCAGCTCAGCCATCATCCTTGATTTCTGTGTCATCTACCAACTGCCTYTGGAACAGGCATCTTTGCCTTTGCATCAACACAAAAAATGTCGTCAGACAAGGCGCGTGCTTTYGAAGGGAAATTAAGTACATCACCTAACTGGAAATGTGAAAGCCTTGTTGTGCTGGTTCTTCACTGTCATTATGTAAAGATGTAGCATCTGGGGCATGAGAAAAAGTCAGGAGAGTCACAATAGAAAGTGTCAGAACAAGGCAATCCTTGTTCTCTCGGTCTGCCTGGCAAATATGTATAAAGTAGAGGTTTAAATAGGAAAAACTTTAAATTGTGGAACTCTTGAAGTGATACATCGTATTTCTCTTGAAAGCTTTTACATGTACAGGCAATTGGAAATTACTCCTTCAAACATGAGAACAACTTTAATAACTGTCAAGTTAGTAGAACAACTTTAATAACTGTCAGTGAAGTAGACACGTAAACAGAAGAAATGTCATAGTCCATCAGCTTTTCTTTACTTCTCCTATTCACTTCTCTTTGCTTAGTGACCTAGGTTATATATAAAGACTCTGTGCATCAGTTCTGCACTTTATCTGCTGCTGAAAAATGCTTGTACTTTGGCTTTGCATTTTTCCTTCTGCACAGCTCCTGCCAGCATTCAGATTGGATTTTCATTTAAAAACTTAAGAATAATCTGTCCTTGAGAAATTATTATGGTAAAAGAGTGATGCTGTGGTATTTCAGATTTATTCTCCTTCAGTGATTTCTACAGTGAATCTACTCACTGCACATCCAAATCCAAAAGCTTTTTAGCTGTTGTGCAGGCAAGATCAATTTGGTACCTGAAAGTAATGCCAGAGGCTTTCTTACCCATCTCCACCAATTTTATCAATGGAAAATGTGATTTTTGGTGACAGTTTAACACTGTAACACTAGAGAGAGATCACAGGCACACTCACATTTCAAACATCGGAGAAAAACAGAGAAGTCACACCAGAAATAGAGGCCATACMTACCCAGTCTAGATTTATGGGGACAATGGATTAATTTGCTTCATACAACAGTAGGGACTGCTGAATTGCATTTTTAGCACAGGAAAATTATTAAAGGGGTGTTAAATTAAAGTAATTTCTTGAGAATAGAGTTCTATTTAGAAACAAAGGCAATAGAAACATAACTGCASTATTTCAATTGAGAAGTAAACTGAGAAAGTTAATTTTCTGGGTACTTAATCTTTTTCTACAACATTCTGATTTGTTTTCATGATATGTTTTACTCCACCCTTTGAGGAACAGTCAACAGCAAGACTTCCCTAAGGACTTGTACTCAGAGAGAGAAAATAGTTTATCCCATGTTTTCTAGAGATTAAAAGATATGTCTCGTGTACGTTAGTGCTTCTTTCCATTAAAAAGAACAAAAGAGAATTTCAGCTCTTTTGCAGAAGATACTGATTGTCTCCCACTGCTATTCCAGCAGAGTCTGAACTCCTGGCTCAGCATYTTAGACTCCTGGAGAGCCCATTTGTTTCAATTCCAATTTCAGACAGTCTATTAGAGACAGTAAGGTGATATTTATTTCTCTTTTTCTAAGGGTGAAGAAAAGGAAGAGTTTCATCAGCAAACTAAGCAAATATAAATTTTCTTATTATATATAGAATGTATATACTGAATATCTATGAATCATGAAGTCTTGTTAAGGACTAGGGATAATCTCCTTTAAAAATAAGGGAGGACAGGCCCTTAAGAGAAATACAATACTACTTCTTTTTAAAACATGACAAATTCTTTTGGTACTTCAGAGTCATGGGAAGACCAGAAAATAAGTTGCAATTATTTTTCATATGATTCTTATTGCAGGGCTGTGGATTTTTTTGCATTCTTTTTCTTTGTAAATACTATGGAATAGCTCAGTCTAGAGAAGGTTTAATCCTTGGAGTCTAAGATAGTCACACTCTAATTTTCTTGTTTTGTTCATAGATGAGATATTGTGAGGRAATGTCTTATAACTGTGCAAGAATAACTCATCAATTTAAATATTCTTACCTATGGGTCAGGAGGAAGGTGGTAGAAAAAGAAAGGATGTTTTCACTTATTTGAAGTCAGTTACAAGGAATCACAGAAACATGAGGGAAGATGACATATTAAATAAAAACTGGAATCTGAAGTACCATGTAGGCTAATGTTAYGCAAATCTTTTCAGAATTAAAATAAATTCCATTTTTCTAGTGTAATAAGCATTACATATATCCCTATGCTTATCTTTATGCCTCCCCTATGTTTTTCCACCCACAGAAGAGTCCATTAGCTTAAAAAGGAATGTGAGGGTGGCCAGGTTTAGCTATAGTTTATTCTGACCAAAATTCAATGTATTTTGTGTTTAAAATAAATTTTCTCAGAAAAATAATAAAAAGGAAAAATACTGTGTTGGGCAATGCATCTTGTGTAGAACTTGGGCAAGAACTGTTGAGACTTCTGGGTGCCAAACACTCTAGTGAAGGAAATGCCTTTAAATTAAAGAAAAATCTGTTTTCTTACTATATCTGCAGGGTAAGTATTAGGTAGATTTTGACGTAAAGAAAGAATGTCTAAAAGTACTGGTTCAGAAAGAATAGATTTATGCAATACATATGTAAATATATTAGCTGTTCCCCTACTTACTATGTATTTCCCAAGGTGGATCCTTGTTTTTTTGTCAACATGTGACTTTCCAAATCACACATAATTAATTTCGTTCCTAGAAACAATTATTCTAATCTGTTGGAGTCTTTTTTTTTTATTATTATTCCTTTGTTTAGTTTGTGTTTCTTTGAAGAAGCTGTATTTTTCCAGCTGGAACACTTCTCTTTGCTGTTCTCTGAAGTTTCAAAACAATTCCGTCAAAGCAGTTTCAGCAAACCTTCCCTCCTTCCAAAATCTGATTTAGATTACTCTTCTTAAAGAAACAAAACAGAGGCCACACAAATAAAACACTCCATAATCCATAATGGCAGATCTCTTATTTCAAAGTGGACAATTAAACCAAAGTTTTAAACAAAGTCAGTAAGAAGTCACATTGCTCTTGAAAGTCTGAGAAGCTGCCTAAGTAATGCCAAGAATCACATGAAATCATATGGAAGAGCTTCTACGTAATTTGGGAAAAAATTTCATTCACTGAGTTCTAATTTTTAACTTTRGAAGACAGAAGAAAACTGATCCTTCAAAATGAAACTTGAAGAACTAGTACTAAGATTTATCTCCTTATAATGCTTTTCAGCCCTCAACTGAAAAGGCACTCAACAGTGCCTTTAGTAGTACTTTTAGGTATATTAAGAAATCAGGAAGTCTGAAATATGCTTAGATGTATTGTTAACATGTCTGTTTATTTCCTATAAATTGTTTAACTGTTATGGCTTATTGATTCAATTTCATTTCATAGTAAAAACATCTCTTGTGGATATGAAGYGGAACATTCTCACATCTTATTAATTTCAGCTAGAACATTATGTATRGGTAGTAAATTATTTCCTTCCCTCTCTTCCCCACGTTGTACTTTCCCTGGAGAAATGCACTCTACAGGGCATTTAAACAATGAGGAAGATACAGAAGAAGCCCCAAGAGTATTGTGCAGCAGATTGTCTGAGTATGATTAGATTGGGGTGAGCTCTGAGCACAAAAGCCTGCTAATATTGTCAGCATGACAAGAAGATGCTTTAGAAAGTGTTTACTTCAAGCTACCTTTCTATTATACAGTTACCTCTATAGAGCAGTCTGAGAGCAGAGTGGGCRGGGTTTTGAATTTTATTCAGTTGGGACGAGATTTTCTGTGTCGGTCCCAGACCAGTTCAAATTAATCTTGGGAAGAAATGTAGTTAATTGCTCCCCATTAAAACACCCTCTTGAAGTCAAATGAAGCTTGCTTAGCTGCTCTTGGAAGATTGTTGTTTTTCCTCTTGCAGTGCTAAAACTCTTCATTCCCCTCTGAGGTCTTCAGAAGGTTTTAATTACAATACCATACTGACCTTATAAGATGAAAATGAAAATTCACTCTTCTATTCTCAAAAGCTCTAAAGTCTGTGCATAACCTCCACAAAAGCAAAACTTTATAAAATGTGGTGTCAATAACTAAACATGTCAGCACATGCTGATGCGTCATTTTAAAGAAATAGGACAAATCTTGTTATAATTATTCTTCTTTTATGCCAAAAAGAAAGGGGATAAATCAGGTTTGACTGTAATAGACCAATCTATTCCCATTATGGAGAACTTCTGGCCAAGTAGGTGCTCCATCAGCATTAATTATATCTCTAGAATATGTTTTAAGACTRTTTGAATGATCCTATATTACAAAACCTGCTGTTGTCAGAAGACAACAACAGGTTCGTGCTGGGTATGTGGACCAGGGACCTTCCCATGCTTACACTTAACCTGAGATCACCACATATGGATATAAATCTTGTTCAATCTGAGTAACTGAAATGTCAGCTTTTAATAGATTCTTAGTGGCCTCCACCAAGAGGCGAAGCAGGAAGTGATTCTGGTGGCCAGCACTAGATGAATGCAACAGCATTCTACTCTGCTTTTTCTGTATAATGATTTAGTTTTTTTCATGAAAATGTCATATAATTTARTAGGTAATTTTGGGGAAAAATGTCCAGCATGTCCAGTCTGTTCATTGCTCTCTCTCTGTGTTTTGCATTAGTAGACATTTAAGTAGTGCCTGAACACATTTAAATATTTACTGWGATGCTGCCTTATGACCCAGTGCTGTACATACTGTCATCACTCTCCCTGGCATATGAAACAATCATATAGAATTAGTTGCTTTTTCTCATCCTTATTCCTCAACTAACCTGGGTCTGACAAGTTTAAATCAAATTCAACCACCTGGGTGCACAGAGACTGGAATTTCTGCAGGTTTTGTTGAAGTCAATGATGAGGAGAGGGAAGAGTGCCAGACTGATGTTCCATGGAGGCAAAGGCTGATATCTGAGCCTTATGGATACCTGCTTTGCTGGTCACAACACCTGTTCAGGTAGGGAGAAATACAGGAATTGCAATATTCTGGCCTGTGGGCGGAAATATAGGACACATGGAATGGGAAGAGTAAAGAGGATGAGAACTGGAATGGCTGCAGTGGCAGCTGGTTTTAGGTGAGAGATGGATTTTCTATAATAAGAGAAGTGAGCAAGGCATTAAATGAAAATCTGGTTAAAGAGCTTTTACTGTGTTTTCTCTCTGTTCTCTGAATTTCTCCTTTATTTTATAGTTTAGATTTTTAAAGAGACTAAAATAAAAATAAAAATATAATTTTTATTATAAATTATATAAAAATAAATAAATAAATATAAAATAAAAATAAAAGTTTACAACCCTGAAGCTTTAACAAATTATTTAGAATAAGACAGAAAAATTGCTTCAGCTGTTTTAATAATGATGTAGTTTTATTTATATGCCTTCAAGTTTCCCTTCATTTCCCTTCCCATCCAGTCCCCAAATGYTTTTTGATATTTGTTTTTAGCCCTATATCTTCCCTTGTAGTCTGTCTTGTGAGAACTAGCTAAAAACTATGAAAAYCTGGAACCAGGTAGCGCATATGTTGGAGAAAATAGATAATTCACTTCTGGGATTGACATGGCATAATACTGAGTATATTGTTGGTGGCATGAGGRAAAGTCTGACTCTTATGGGAAAAGAAAACCGTTTAGTTTCCTTTCCTTTCTAAGACCTAAATAATGGCAAGCTAGCATCACCTATTTTATGAGTTACCTCATGGGAATAACCCACATCATTGGGATTTATCTCTGGACCTACAGAAAGCACAGTTGGTGGGAAGCAGTAGCCTTTTTTCATGTAGATATTTTTTATTTTATATAGATATTTTATCCTGTGCCTTTAGACCTTCTCAGAAATACAGGATATATTTACATGCAGCTGTTTTTCTGAAGTTGTTCGTCACCTGGATTTGACTTGCACATCTACAAATGGTGGGACACAAGCTCCTGAAACCATGCAGTCAACTTGTGTGTTTTACACAAATRTGCAGGTGACATTCTTATAGATAGGAACTTATATTATTTCAACATTTCTATACTAATTGATTACTGAATGTTATTGTAGAGGAGGATTCATGCCTCTTRCCACATAAATTGACAGGTACGAGGKGGCTCTATACATCAGTGAGTGAGATCTTCTCTGTAAAATGACTCTTAACATTTGGTTCCCTGTGATGTAAAACAAACCTCCTAGACTACCTGGACACCTTTCCAGCCCCTGAGAACATCAGCATGCCATTGTRGTGAATCCAGTGCTGGCAACGGGTTTTACAGACCATTTCTAAGCCAGGATCATAAGCAGGCCCTCCACTGCATGTGCTAAAATAGTTCTGCTGATTATCTGTCCACTTTCAGGTCTGTTATTCACAGGTGTACCTCATTTGCATAATTAATAACATCAAACCAGAGTTGCCTGTTTCTGAGAAGGTTAAATGTTCCATAYAAAGAAGATATGTGGAAAGCCAAAAACTATATAGGCTCAACATAATCTAATTATCTATTTAAATATATGCAAGTATGAACCATTCCATGTGGAAAATACTTTCACATGGGGAAATTTTGTGCCTCTTTCCACTGCRTAATAAACCAGGTCAATGCGGAGTAAAACTGTTCTTTTTTGGATGGTAGTCAAAAGATTTACATGCAAGGAATGGAATATTAGACAGTGATTTGTCTTAATAGAACTTACAATAAATGTAGCCACCTAGATAATGAAATAATTTTTGGATTCCTATCAAGTTCATCAGTCTTCAATGTCTGCCCTTCATTTTCCTTTTATTTTWTGCCTACTGCATTAAAAACTGAAAAGCAAGTATTTTCTTTAAATACAGCTATTTTGAAAAAGAAAATTTATTCTGAGAGCATTTAAGAATTATTGACTCATCCATAGGTTGTTAAAAATCCTTTTTGAGTAGCTGTTCTTTAAGCAATTATTTCTTTTCTCTATTCATGTAGAGTTTCACTGTTTGAAAATTGGAAGGGGGCAGTTATTTCATATTATCTTTCTTATGACTAGTTTACATGCTTGGCAACTTCCCTACCAATTCAAGATCAGTTTGATTTTTTTAATTTTTATTTCATTTTTAGGAAAATAAACCATGAGAACAAAATCATTGTTTTGACCAAAATTTAGAATCTAACTCTTCAGCTGAGAGTGATAAAAAAAAAATCCAAAAATTGAAAATGCAATTATGATGTATGAATGCAATGTTTYACTAGTATCTGTGTCTGTGTTTTGTGGAAGTGAAGGAGCAAGTAAAAACTCCTCTCTCCTGCTGGAGAATATTCTCAATAGAAATTAGATATTTACTGTCATTTTCTGATTTTATGCTTACTTCATGATGGAGAATGAAGTTAGTGTTAGCTATCATTCAATAGAAAAGATTTGAAGAAGCATAAATCAAAATACACAGACAACTGTATGTGCAGATATTTGGACTGGCAGACAAAATTGCAAATTGTTTGAGRAATCTGCATGTGGCCCTGCATGTGCAGGTTGATTGCATTATTTAGAACTTTTCTAAGGATTTGTAATGAGCTGTTGGATGGAAAGGAAATTCACTGCACATAATACACTATCTGGAGAAGTAAAACAGCACGTGTAATACATTTCCACATTTGCAAAACAAAAAAAAAAAAAAAAATTGCTTGAGATGAGGCTAATTGCTAGTGAAGCACATCCCTTGTAACAGCAGCTATTGTTGTGTTCCAGTGACAAGGTATGATTACCTTGCCAGCTTCATGGCAACAACGAGATCACTTCAAGGTGGTAGGGTAGGAGTCAGATTCCTCCACACAACACATCATCCAGAAAAGGCAATGTCTCTGCATCATGCAAACAAACTTTCATGGGCCCTGTAATTTTCATATCAAATAAAGGACAACAGCAGTGGCATATGATGAGCCTCTGATCACCAGGTTAATCTTGTGAAGAATCTGATAAAGGAAGAATGTAATTTCAAGCCAGAAAAAATGAAGCAAATGTGAACTATAGGAACAKACATAGAAAGTCAAATTGAAGACCCCTGTCCCGGTATTCCATTCCTAATGATAAGTAAAAATAATTTTTCAAGAATTATATAGATTCTAAACAATTATATGATGCTTCCCTGATATATTTGCCCATCCTCAAAGAAGCTTTAATTTAGGAAGGCTATAAGCTGGAGATATTCCTTAGTTTTTTAGTAACCCATAGTGGACTTCTTTTCAATAGCTCTTTTCAGTTTTGCTTTGGAGCAGGGTAAACCTATGATCAGCCATAACATCCAGTGAGAAGGCCTTCATCACTTATGTTGTTCTCATAATCTGGAAATAATCACCTCCTTTGTTTGCTTTGTACTTGTTAAGTACAAATTGTGTACGATGGCTCCTAGTTAGGCTTCATGAAGTTACACCAGTATTTTGACTAGATGAGTATACAGAGATTTTAGAAAATAAGACATTTATTGTTATCTTTTGTTATGCATTAAAATAATCCACACGTTAAAAATCATGTGTGGTGTGGAAATCTTTGCCATTATCAACAATTGCCTCTATCCCGTATTTTGCAGACTTTATTTTTTGAGGAGTCAGATGAAAGACTTGAAGAAAAATTTTTTGTTTGYAGCATGTTTCTCTAGACAAAATCATTATTCAGTAAGAGACATAATTATATTTTTTTTACAGATTACTTATAGACACTGGAAAGACAGGTGAAAAGTCCACCTGATCACAATAATTCAAACCCAAACCAGCTACATACCTGACAGTTTTCTTTGATACTAAATAACTTAAATTTAATTGGTTTGTTTGCTAACTGCTGTAGATTAAATAAGGTATGTCAAATGCTATGACATTGCTCCAGAATATGTATCCCTTAATGAGACAAGTTTGCTATCTCCTGTAGAGACATAGAGGGTAGATGTAGAGAGACGAAATACATGAAGAGCTAAGGTCTTGGTATGAAGCAAGATGTTGCTGTTCTCCAGCAAAAAGCCTTGTTTCCTTTTTATTGTTCTTGCAGTCGTTCTTGAAAAATCCTGTTTTTCAGACTTCTTTATAATTCTTGCTGATTTATCATCTTCATTTGCTTGCCTCAGCTTTCTCCTAGTCCTGAGCAGTGGTTGATCGCTGGCTGTAAAACTGGCATGACCAAGGTGTTTCTTAACTGATCRTTCAGAAAGATTAAAAACATTTCCCAAGCTAAGTAAGAGGCAAGCTAAGTAAGAGGATGACCTCCCACCAGTCACATGAAACATATTGTTTTACTAACTCAATAACTCCCTTAAACAAGTAAACTTCCAAACACTACCTCCATGCTGCTCCCATCTTAGTCTGAGATTGAACACCCAGCTCTTCACTGCTTATCTCTTGGCTTTCACAGCACTCCTATTCAGACAGTGGAAAAAATATAGTACACYYAGAGCTACGTGGCTTTTTTGTGTTTCCAATCACACTGTGTCAAATGTAGAAGAGATAATACTGCATCATCAAATTATTTATTTACAAATTTAGTATTTTAATAAAATGCAGTAATTAATGGTACAACAAATTACTGCATTAAGTTCTAGCACAAGGGCATTATAAATAAGGAARCTTTGAACCTTTTGGAAGATAACCCAGAGTTATATACTAAAGTCAAAGCTTAAGTCTTGTCCATTTTTTTGAGGTATGGTAGAGATCCAGTCAGACCATATATTGTTGAAAGAGCCCCACACCGAATGCCAGCTCATTCCAGAAACTGCATGGTTTTGTCTAGTCTTGGAAATACCATTCAAAGAGAGGAAAAAAAAAAAGAGTTTAAATCTATGTTGAAATCATGCTTTTATGAAATTGCCTGGTAAACTTCGTTTGAAAATATATATAGCATTAATATTGTCTAGTTTGAGTCCCCCATGAATAATAAATGAACCTCAGCAATATCATCCTTGTTCTATAAACTTTAGAGTGTGCTTAATTAAAAACTCCTCATTAAATTCACTGTCTAAAGCTATTTGTCATTGAACTGGTTTTGCTTGTTTGTCAAAATTCCAGTCTCACAAATCTGTATCATTTTCTGCTAAGTAAGGACTATTYGGGTTGGTGTTTTTAATGATGGCTATATTGAGATAACTTCCTGTGAAGTTCTCCAAATGTCATAATTAATTTCTCTTATCAGTACATAAAATAAAAATCCAAAAGTAATTAAGATATACTGAAAATTTATTTTTCACCACTCTAAGAAATCTCATGTAGAAAATAACTACTTCTGCTGATCTATTGCTTCCTAGYAGAGAATAATGGGATATATAGGATAGCCAGCAGTGAACTCATTTATCAGGTAAGGGAAGTCTTAGTTTAGTTAGCAGTGCTGAGATTTGTCTACAATGAAAACTTAACTAGTGCTGACAGTGTTTGTGATAAGTGTATGTAACTGAAATGGTGCTAAAAATAGTTCTGCTGCACAAAAAGATGGGATAAAATACATTGCATACATATCTAAAATTCCTTCTTGATTTCCAAAGCAAGTAAATTTTAGTACACAGGCTCAATATATGAAGACGTGGTCCATATCATGAAGACTTTTTGAAGACTTACCACTATTTTTAAAATACTGTAAAATATTTTGCAAATATATTGTTCTTACAACTTTCTTGCTCACTAAATAAGGTTTAATGAAAAATTATAGTCTGTCTGTTTTTTAAAAAGAATGGGGGGACAAACCTTCCTTTTATCTGTTYCTGTTTTTACAGATTCAGAGAGAATTTTCTTATAAAATAATTCCTTTTACAGAAGTTTTTTAAAACAAAAGAATKACTCTGCTTTCACATTGCTCTTCTGCTGGTCTTACATTGTTGGAAAACCTCYGAAGAAAAAAACTCTCTCCCATGTAATTGGTGTTTACTTTCTTGTTTCTGAAAATGAAAAGCACTGAAGAAGTAATACTGTAATGATTGTCCTAATATTTACTGAATTAAATTATTTGAAATTTCTTCTCTCTTGTCAGGTATGTAAGTGCAAGGGAGTTTTGATTCATTTACATCTTGCTTACATTCACTCTTAGGAAAAACAAAACCCACAAAAACCCCAAACCAAAAAAGCCATGGTCAAATACATGAAAAAACCTAGGCTAAGTAAGGCTGAGTACTCCAAAGCTGAAGGGCACAGCTCTGATACATGGTCACCTGCTCTGCTGTCTCTAATGGCTGAGGAATATCACAGCAGGCCTGAATAGGCAAGGATTGCAACTTTAACCCCTGATCGTGCAGACTGTATAGCCTGTGTTATATTCTGCATATGAAAGTGATGGAGATGAAAACATTGCCACTCCTGACATTAAGAATTTAATCCATTTTAACAAACATTCTTATTCAAATCACTACTTCTAAACAAAATTGTTTGCTGGCTGGAAGGAAACTTGCATTTTTTCTTATCAGTCCTGTATTTTCAGTTGTCTTCCCTGAAATACATGTGCAGCTGAGTCTATACAATTATTTTCTAACCTTGGGTCTTAATCTGCCATTGTTCATTTTGAAAACTGAATTCACTGAAATCAATTTGGTAAAACAGTGACTCATATTATTTAGAATTCAAATGGTAAAAATCTGATCCTGGATGTAATCTATGATATATTAAAGTGCTTCTAAAAAGCTTTTATTATTTTCCTGTAATTCTAAGTAGAACTCTGCTTGTTTGCTTTTTGCAATTCAACTTGTCTGTTAGGCTTCCTGTGGGTTCACTCATTTTCAATATTGCTGCTAACATAACATTAGCTGGTTCTGGGGTTTAGTATTCCAATCCTAGTAAAACAACTTCTGTATGATTACGTATGCCAGGCTGGAAAAAAAGTGCTTTATCCATGAGGACTTAAAGAACTTTGCTTTGTGGAGACTTTCCTTTCTCCTCTCTTAACATTTWAAAGTCATTACATTTAAGGCTCCTTTGAGAATCAGTGGTGCAGTCTGGAGAGAGAGCAGGACTGGAGAAGCAGGGGCAGGGGAGAACACTTCTCSTTTGCAGAGAGGTGAAACCATGGCATTGGCTAGTCTAGTGCTAGGAGCTTATTGATGTAGAAGKGGTGTCAGAGGCATGAGATGCCAATCACAAAGTGAGCCAACTTCAGAAGAATATGTAACAGATAACGGGCAAAAACAGCCTTTCAAGTGRGTGATTGCACAGTGATCAGAATCACAGCTCAGACTACAGGGAGAGCTTCCCAAATGAGGGATGATGTTTGACTGCTTAGCAAAGGCCTGAGGCAGCTAGCCCCAGGTGCTTAATGGAAACATTTTTTCTATGTACAGTTATGCCTTTCTCAGGGTTTTTACCAGAAGTCTGCTGTGCCTTTCAATCCATGAAACAGAAGTTTTTCACTTATTGATGAYTTTCCTAGGCTTTCCATACTTGCAGTAGTGCATCTAACAGGAGGAAGTATATGTCTTGACTTTAAGATGAAAGAATAAAAGTCCTGTAGGTTTGAAACTCACTATTCAATTCACAGTCAATAATTGATCAATTGACTGATCAATATTCTCATCACATAAAAGAAAGATGCACAGTTAAAAATGTAACAAGTTAGAAGAGGAATCCAATTTCAATCAGTCCAGTCCAGTCAGTTAGTTGAAGGGATCTTTCCCTCTACCTTAACAAAATGGGGAGACTGTCTCTCAGTTTTTCCAAGGGAAAGAAAAGGAATTAAATATTTTCAAGTAGGAAGTCATGCTCTGGAGAAGAGAAAAACAGTATGATGGCTCAAAGTTAAAATTAGGAGTCTCAATTTTGTTCCCAACCTGAACTTAAGAGGAAGAAAAATTTTACTATATTGCATTCCATATCTAAATTTTAAGAAATAAAGATCTGGAACAAAATGGGAAGCAAACCACTAAGAAGCTGGGGAAAATCACAGCTAGATTCTGTCTCCATTCACCACCACTGCTATTCGGTATGTAATGTCTTTTTCATATAAGCTTCAGCTAGGTAATGTTCAGAGTTGTTTCTTTTTTTTTTTTTTTCCCTCTAATTGTATTTAACAGTGGATGACATAGTGGATTTTCCATCATCAAAGTACAGTTGCATGTTTATGATATATGTTCATGTTGTTGGAAAGGGATGAGAAGTTAATGTAATAACARGTGCATACTTGGGTTCCTCAACTACTGTTTCATTTTATTTGCCAGAAACACTACCATGGTCTGTAGTTATTGAGTATAAATTTCACTTTCCACTTCATCTCACTTATATGTAATGTATTTTTAGGACAGTATATTTATATTAAGGTAGTGAGAATCATTAAGTAGAACYGGAAAAGCTATGCATTGACTTGTCTTCATTTTATGTGGAATTCATAAAATAAATTAAAGTTCTTCAATTTGGAGGTTTGGAGGTTTTTATCATATTTCTAATATATTGATCAAAAAATTCATTGATTTATTTTATTAAGCCTGTAAAACAAACATCATTGCCTTTGTTCCCTTTTAGTCTAAGTGCCTAATGGATAGCAGATGCTATTGTGGGAAAGCTTGAGACTATAAACAGCAGGTACTCAGCTGTTCATTACCAAAATGCAGTGCCTCTGAAATTTTCATCCTTTGCTCTCTTATACTTATGACTCATGTTTAATTTGTGTAGTGATTTTAATTTTATGTGGAAGAGATAGCAAGTATTTATGCATTTCCTGTCATGCTTCAGGTAGACACATGATTAAAACCTTATAATCAAGAAATAATTTTTCACATTCATATTGTGCTTGTCCTGCTACTCATGACCTATTTTTAATTAAAATCTAAGCTCTGGTATATATGCAAATATCATTAAATTAACAGTAATAGTCATGAAAATATGAAAGGCTCATCCACTGTCTTGACACAGCAATAAGGAAGGAAAGCAGTGGGATAGCTTACAACTTCCTTAGCTTYACACAATGAATTGTAATGGACACAGTGCAGCATGAGGTTTTCCCAAGGTTAGCTCTCCCTGGGTGATTTGCTGTCTGAACATGAAGGAAATTGTAAGGCAGAACTGGGAAACTTTAACTCCTTCTTACTCTTCTGCAGGAAAATGTTAAGATTTTACAGTGGATAATGTAAATCAGATATGGTGTTTCATTAAGAGAAGTTCAGAACTAAAAAATACAGAATTTTTAGTTTTTGAAATGTGATAAAWATATGGTAAAATAACACAAAATGCAAGATAAGAGGATATTTCTCCATAACCTGTGCTCTGTTTCATACTGGAACCTTTTGTTTCAGTTATGGAGAACGGGTAAGAMGTTTCTTTTGAGTTTCTATTATAGAAGGATTAATATAAGAAARCCAAGCTTATATTGCAAGAATATTGAACTTTATATGAAGAATCAAGGACAAGGTCTCCACAACTTGGACTCTTCTGATGATCAGAACTCACTGTACCAACACTCTGGTATCTGCAGATCTTGCTAATCCACCCTGTAAAGCAGAATCCCTGCATAAACCTGACAAACCACTTGCTTAGATAAACATGGCTTTGTGCCAGCCCAGAAAAAAAAAATTTTTAGTCATTTGTCATTTATTTATACATATGGTTATTTATTTATGTTCCTTTGTAGTTATACCTTGTTATGTTATACCTTGTTATATTATACCTTGTTAATGGTTCATTCCGCAGACTGTGATTTTTACAAAATGTATTGTTCTGTATCCAGCCATTACATATGGAGAATATACTGACTTGCAKAGGTGTGTCGTAACTCTAAGGCTTTTTGACTTAGTAGAGAAGCTAAGTAGACTGAAGTCAATTGTAGCTGTATTACATGACAGTTCTTCTCACTCCAAAGTAAGTGCCAGTTGAATCTTTTTGGGATCCACTGCAGCCACACTGCATGCATATGCAGAATGTCTGCCTGAAAGCTTTGTCTTTGCATCTCTCTGAATGCCTCTCTCAGAACGATGAAATAATTGCACAGTTGAACAAATGAGCAGGTATGGATTACCTGAGAAATATTAAAAAGTAGTGGGGATGAACACAGCATAGGGAGAAATCTCTTTGTTTTTATTTCYATAGATTATAACACCATGGTGAATATTCATACTTATGTGGGTTGGGCCAGGCAGCCCAGAAAACATGCAGTTTTCTGTATGGTTGTTTCCTTGCACCAGATCATGCTATAGCAGATGTTGGTACTTAACTGCTCTGTCTTAAATCCTTCCTTCTTTTCTCTCCATATGCAAAGATGAGGTCTCTTTCTCATTCGCATTTCAAAAATGCTCTCCATTTAGCAAAACAGATGTTTTCTTCAAATAGGCTTCAGGTAATATGGACATCTCTGCCTTTCCTTAATGAATCCACCGTAACCAAATTACATATGCATAAATGCAGCCTAAGTCCTTCAAGGACATACTCATTAGCTGTGTCATTTTGGATTCACTCTTTGGAATAAATATGCCCCTGTGGCTGTTTGAAGCCTTTAGATTCACAGATTCTATTTGAAAATAGTGATTTGACATATATTAACTATATATTGCTATGTACATAGAAAGAAAAAGGGAGAAGAAGCTAGTTATTCACTAAGCTGTAAAGTGAGTTATTGCACAACTATATCTCCTTTTCCCATACATAAAAGATGAGACTCGGATCAGTCATCTCTACTACTCCTAATTTATTCACAGTGATATGGCTTAGCTAACTGGATTTTCCTTATTTATAATGAAATTACAGAAAGTATTTCTAGCTACAGTATTTCACTAATTCACAAATGCAGCCATCATAGATTATGGGGGATTTTGATTTCTGTCAGTGTAGGTAGATGAAATATTTCTAAAATATGGCATGCAGCAATATAACTTGAGATAAAACATGTTCAATGGAATGTCTGCTATACCAAAAACCTGTAGGGGGATCCATCAACATCAGAAAAAGTTTTAACAGTTGAAGCATTTTTATTACGTGATCTTAAACCAAGTTTTGTTGAAATAGGCTAACTATGTAGCAGTATGTGACTAGATACAGTAAAAAGATACTAGGTTATTAGCTGCTCAAACTTCATGACAATGTCTGTCTAATTAATCACCTGTGCCACCTTGTTCCAGCTTTTATCCTGTTTTTTGCCCTGTAAAAACAAGGAAACTGTTGTCAAAAACTTGTCCCTCAGAGTTGATATTAGCTATGGTAGTGTCAAAATCTCTCTTGGTGTGAGTGAAAAGCAGCTGAAACCTATATGGGTTAAACCAAAACTCAATAGCGCTAGCAATTATAGCAGAGGACATTTAGAATCATCATGCAATCACTATTTMATTCCTTTTCTCCTTTATCTACTAGGCAACATTCAGCCGTACCTAGTTAGAGGTTTTGGTCCTTTTATTTTAATATAAGGAACTTGAGAAACAAACCTGCACACTTCCATCAGGTTCCAAGGAAGATGAGACTGACAATTAAAAGTATTTCAAATCTAGGAAATCACCAGTAGGCTGGAATGACAGATCCACCAGAAATAAAGTTGTGTAGTATATTGGAAACTGGTATGTGTGGACATGGAATGTAGCAATTGCAGAGTCATAATGTTTGATTATAAATTACATTTGAGGGCTCATTAAGGCACAAGAGCATGCATTTCCTTACAAAAATGCAAGGATTTAATACAGGTAAAAAGCCATTATAGCACTCAAGGGCAAAATAAACAGTAAGCAATGCAGCATTCCTTTGTAAGAGTAAAGCAATATATATTCTGTTTCAAGCCTTACCCTAATAAATAGGCCCTAATTCTAGACAACACTTCAAATAACTGAGAAATAAAAACAGTATTAACAGCTTGGCATTTTATTTAAGGATCTTTTTCTATTGAAAGTTGGTCTAAGAATTTGTCAATGCTGCTAATACCAACTTTTATAAAAGTCACGTAAATACTAAAAATGTGGCTGAAACACAGTCCTGTTACACCTTCCCCTCAAAATGGGAAAGTTCTGCATACCACTGTTATAAAAGAGATTATACAGTTAGATTACAAATGCATATCTAAGCAGTAYTTTGGCCTTTTGTTCCTTTTGTACAGTGTAAGTGTTAAAAGCATCTTTTAAGAACAAACACATCTTTCCACTTTCAACAAAGTAACTTACCACATTCCTCTCTGGGAAATCTTTACACTGATGACTCCATTATGCAGATCTTTCTAAGTTAGTCTGAAAACCCGCATAGTTGTGGCACTCTGGTTCTCTGTGGTACTTTTCAAAAAAGGCTAATTATCTGGTGTCAAGCACGTTGCTAGTGGAGTGGTGCTAATTAGTGCTAAGTAGTGGTACCTTTTTATTCTCTATTTGTTCAACTAATGAACTTAATTAGGTCCAACTTAAGCCCATTGCTTTTCACCTGTTCTTAACTTGAAACTTGCTTCTGCTTTGTCAGTTCTAATGAAGAAACACCTATTTTTTCCAAATATATTAGTTCTGTCATTTAAATTTGTTAGCCTTCTGAGAGATGGCAGGGGTGCCAAAGACTACATGGAGGACAACACAGCCTCACTACAGCTRTAAGAACATCCATAGACCAAGTCCTCTTGGTGGACGTTTGTGGACATGCGAGAGAGAAGGGTCCAGTGGGGAACTTCAACATGGCCTGGCTAAGGGAAAGCATTGTCCAGTTTGGGCCAGAAAGCAAGAGAAATATCAAAACCTTGGAGGCTCTCACAGAGGCAGCACGGTTGGAACATTGACCCTGCAAAGGGAGGTTGTGGGACTGGTTCAGTGGGAGCAGATTTGGCTTCACAGCCCCTGACTGCACCCCAGTAGAGAGTGAAGTGGATCACAGGGGTGGGGATGTGCTCTTCACTGTGGTTTCTGGTGGGACAATGACAGACATTGACCAAAAACTGAGAAGTTTTAAACTTTAAGACAAGTTTCTTACCCACAAGGACAACCAGGTATCAGCACAGGGCACAGGGAGGTAGTGGCGTCTTTGWCCTTGGAGGATTTCTGAAATCCTTGCAGTAAACTCCGGAGAAACCCAGTCAGACCCCAAGGCTGAGCCTGTTTTTTGCAGGGGTTAGTATTACAACCTCCTGAGGTACCTGCTGTCTTGATTTACTAGGTAACTGCTTTGGTCCCCTCCATGGTATTTCCTCACTATATTCACCTGGTTTATTCATTTTTATCCAAAGATCAGCCACTGTAAATCACATACTATTTAAAGACCTGACTTCAGCAAAACAAAACAATAGAAATAATTCTAATAGAAATAATACTGAGATGYTAGTCCTAGCAGTGGATTTCCCATGCTTTTCATGGACTTTCATTTTAGTTAAAATCTATGTACCTTGGACAGAGAAATCCTATGCAAATGCAAAAGAACTTTTCTTTTTATTATGATATAGAAAATTCTTAGTAAGTGTAGAGGTTTCAAGCATTATGCTTTAAATTCTTTACCCTCCATTTAGATTCAATTTATTGCTCTTGTGAAGGATTCTTCCAGTATCATGGGATGCCTCTGTCATCACAATGTTTTCAGTAACATCCTCAAAATCTCTGAAAGTCAAGCCTCTACAAAGTATTAAGAATTATTCTGCAGGGAAAACATCAATTCTACTATATTTCAACTATGAAATATGATACTTGCAAGCAGATGCAGTCCTTGAATCTATTGTAATATAAAAACTGAGTGATATATCACTTTGGCCATGGCAATAGTTCTASGAGTAACATCACTGTGATCACTTCCTACTATTAAGAAATGAACATTCCCTCCCATGTAAAGTAGAAAAACATTACTTTKTGAAGGGTATATGTCCAYATCAGCCACTGACAGACAATCTTTYGCAATARTAGACAAAGTGGGTTCACCAGAGTAAATATGTTCTCATTTTTGCATTTAAAATTTTGCCGCTTTCAAGGGTTCTACATGGATATAATTTTCCATGGTTAAACAGAAATTTCCAAGTGCAGTATTCATAGAATTGACTCTATTTTTGAGATTTGCACCATTTATTCATGAGGATCTGAAAAGATTAGAAATATTGTTTAAATAACTGTATCAAATGTGATGAAATCTACAGCACAGAATTATGCTGTACTGCATATATGCCATTTGCAGTCTAGCCCACATGCTCAACACATGGTTATTATACAAATGAATAGTGTGTGTGAGCAAACAAGAAGGAATATGGAACTCAATATATTATCTGTAATAGTAAATAGCCTTTTAAGCAGCTGAATATTACCATAGATGTATTTAAGATCCTGACATGTCTTAATAGATAAGAGTTCAGCTGTCTTTGAGGTTGTTTTTTTTAACGCTTCTACAATTTCAAAGGAAGGTTCTACTCCAGCCGCATGGTGAAGTTTTAGACAGTTAATGTACACTCTTCTAATTGACTTGGAATGGATGAAGTTCCACAGTTTTTATGTGTTGTGAATTTAGGCTGGCCAGTATTCAAAGATTGTAAGTGCAAAATATTAGGGTCTGCAAACTAAACTGTCTGTGTGTTACCATTGTTGTAAATTGTGCTGCRTCTGCACCAATGTCTTCCTCACCAGTTGTCATAATCTTGCATAATTTTCTCTTTTTAAAATTTAGTTTGGTTTCATATTTTTACTATCTCTGTAATCTTATTAGCACACACTAAAGATGTATAAGAATGTTGTTAAAATTTATCTCCTTAAAATACAGTATTTGTGTATTTTATTGTTGCTTTCATTTTTTAATTTAATGCTTGAAAAGGCGTTATGGGTCCTATGTAAGAGAAGTGTGTCTGGACCATAAATTAGTACTCTTTGGTTGGAAACATGGCTATAAAAGCCATCTCTTGATCACTGGTTTCCCTTATTTCTTCATGTCTGCTCCATCCTCTGACCCTGCCATTGTCTCATTATTTCCTGCTGAACAAAAATAATCTCATTTCTTAGAAMTGACCTGTAGGAGAACTGTCACAACACAAATCACTTGATCACTGGCTTGACAACCTGAGTCATGTCAGGAAGTCACTGCCCTGCCAAATCTGTTTTTGAAACCCCTGAGGAGCTGACATAATGAATCATTTCTCCCTGGTGAGGCTCGCTGCAGGGTTCTTTTAGGTTTTTGTTTCTTGGTTTGTTTTTTAGTGGTTTGTTTCTTTTGGTTTCTTTTGGGTTGGTTTTGGGTTTTTTTGTTTGGTTGATTGGTTTGTTGGGGCGTTTTTGTGTTTATTTTTGGGTTTTATTTGGTTTTGCCTAAATGTTAAGAATCTCTCTGTATTTTGCTTTCCTCTTCTTTTGTGGCAATGTTGTTAAAAACAAACGGGATGTGTGCATTAAGCATGCACAGCATTGCTAGTTCACTTCAGAAACTCCAGAGTTGCCACTSGACCAACAGAAATGTCAGCATGAATGAACATTATGTCACAGTGATTACAGTTAGCCTCTCTGTACTTACTTTGCTTCGCCTATTCCTTTGGTTTTTGCCTGCTTGACATGAAAGGTTTTTTTAACTCTTAAGAAAAGAAGTTTCAAATAAATGGATTTTTAAAATCTATCAAAAATTGACAAAATACCTGAAGAAAATAGAAAAAATATATTCTTGTGTTGTTGTACAACACTACTGTTTCACATTATTGTCTTCAGAGATGCAGATGGATTATTGATAATTTGTCATGTCATCAGTTGTTAGGGTGTCATCTGTCATCAGAATTCTCAGACTCTGGTTTCTGTATTTTCCTAAAGTGAATTGACGCAGCAGGGTCAATATGATGACTTAGATGTCATTAGTCTTGTGCAGGAAATATGGAAAGGATTATTGGCTGGAAATCTGTAAAACAAGATTAAGCSATTGTAATTCTGAAGCTAAAAGACAGTTACACGGATATAGAAAAAAAGTTTTTGATTAGYAGATCCATTTAGAAGAATATCACAGCAAGATGCAGGAGGAATTTCCTCCTGAGGTTCCTTGGGATGAAACCAGTCTTCCAAGCTTATTTTAAAAATGTAAAGGCACTAATCTAGGATAGCCCATCTTTATGATTTAGTTTATTCTTTGATGAAAATGTCCCATTTCAAATCCCTCCTTATGATACTTTCACAAACCAGATAAGTACCATTGTCCTGTAAGATTGCCTTTTGTCCCTTATTGAAGTTGTCAACCTCTGTATTAATAATTGAGGAACTGTTAGAAGGGAATTTATGAGGCAAGACACTTTAACCATATCAACACTGTCTTGATATCTGTTGGACTTCTTACCTACTAAATGAGTCCTGTGCTTCAACAATAATTTCTTAAAACTTTTATTTGAAATTCCATATCCTTCCCTTCAATATCTTCCTGTTTGAGGAGTGCATTTGGTTTTGACTATCAACTTTTGGGTTAAAAAAAAGTCCCTGACCATCCCTCTATACCTCTAGTAGGTCTAGAATCATGATGGGTATATTTAAAAGTGTAAATAATACAGCTAAGTACATGTGCTCCTGAAACATATTTATTCTTCCTCCCAGTCCCATTAAATTTGCTTTAAGACTCTAGGCTATTATAATTTGTTACCTTCTTTCAGTTTGAGTTGTAGAGGGAGCAATTCACCTCTAAACTTGTGGTTTTAGTGAAAATTAAGTTCTATTGGTACTTCCACTAAAATTATGCAGCTATAGTTGCAATTTGCCATCTGCAATTAGATTAATCTTCTCCAAACTAATGAAGTGTAATTTGTAAATGAACTGTTTGTTTCTCTGAAAGGATCACTCCAGTCATCTAACTGTCAAGTCTCCGCCAAATGGATGCTTTGTTAATCATGACTGTCAGAGTCTGGCCTTTTTGAATTAGATTGACTTTCTGGAGTTGTTCCTTGGCTTGGCTCTTTGACAAAGACTAGGGAGGGCAGGAAAGACTTCTGTTTCTGTTTTTTTTTTCAAAACCACAGAAAAGCAGGGGTGCAGGCTACTTTATGCCTTCCATCTTTCTTTTGACAGTGTTAGAAAGGTCTTTGAGATCAGGTCTCCTTAAGMAACATTTTCCTGTTACACATCCACCATGATATGACATGACAGAAATGAATGCTAAGAAAAGTTTCTTTATGATTATAGTAAAGATCAAATATGAAAATGGCACAGTATACTTTACAGAGTAATGATAACATGATATAGAACCCTAGTACTGGTTAGCCTTGAGGAGCTTTAAATTATCCTTTCTCCAGTAATTTCTTTCTAATGTTTCCCTTGGTAGTGCCTTCTTGATTCCAGAATATTTTAATGATTCTTTCAGCTTTCAGATAATATTTCCTCATTCTTCTCAGAACATATCCTTCTCACAAACTGGTAGATCTGTATGTGTGTGTTTGTTTGGTGGGTTTTGGGGTTTGAGTTTGCAGAAGGGATAGGCTATTTTTCACTTAACAACAGCAGTAGCAGCTAATCTTGTTCTGAGCCCCTTTATGCTCCAGATAATAAGGTTCAGCTGGTTTATGCTGTTCCACTAGCATTTATCTCAAGGGTTGCACTGAGCTAACAGTTGAGCTTTGTGAAACTGCAGATGCATGCAGAATGCATAGTTCAGGATGACAAAACTAATATTCAGATCACACTACTTACATCAGTTCCTTATTTCTTATTTTTCTCATGCCTYGAAACTTTGACAATGATCTGCTTTACTGCAAGTTGTTATTTGCATCCTGATTTGTTACAGTGTKTACAAGCTCTAGAGCAGCATTGCATACACTTCTGAATTTGAATGAATAGACAAGTTTGTCACATGAGGTTCAAGACTTCTAATGATTTATAAGAATTACAACTAATTTACTATTATTTCCAGTCATTTGGGATTGGCTATTTTACTCACAGAGAATGGTATCTTTGAAGACAGATATAACAAGTCAATAAGGAAAAATAATGTAGACAGCTGAGTTGCCAGTATTTAAAACTTTGTGTATCTTTRACATTTATACGATGCTGCTGGCAAAAAGTCAGAAAATAGGCCAGAAAATGGTGTGTCAGAAAAYAGATCTTACTAATATATTTTCTGTCTTCTCCTTTAGTAAATTGAAATGACATTTGTTTTCTCCTATATTAATTTGAAATAAATTAATTATTTATTTAACAGTTTTGTTTTTCAATTATCATCTTAATTGCTCACTAATCAGTGACAGTATTCTCATCTCTACCCTTCAAATCCGTATTTTTCTCATGCATGTTTTTCTTTATGTACAGAAAGCTTTAATGTTATTTTGGAACAGTTTAATTATCATCTATCAATATCATTATTTAGTTTTTAGCTATCAAAGTTACAAACCATTGATTCCTCCCACCCCCATACCCCCCACAATTATTGGATTATTCTGGCAATATCCAATAGGGAATGAACAATAGCTCTCAAAATCAAATAGGTATTTCAAATATACGAGGAATTAAGCTTACAGTTCATTTATGTTTTATTCATGCTAAAATGCTTGAGAGCTCAGAACTCAGGAGAAAGCAAAGAAAAGGCGCTACAAACATGAAAATTATGTTTTGCATTTGAACAGGCATTAATGAAAAATGTTCTAACGCCATTCCCATTGCTTTGCAGTCTGTGGTAGATTCCTCACAATGGTGAGTATGGACTTTATGTTCCAGTAGAGCCAAAACAGCTTTCCTGATTGTAATCCCATTTTTAGCTTGCCTCTGTTCTGCCAGCCTTATATTTTGCACCTGAAGTTCTGCTAGTGTCAAGGTGTCTTTAGAATTGTATACAGAGGACATAGTTGCTCTGGCCCAGGATCAGATAAAGGCACTATTATGAATTGGTGACAATAACATTTTTCCTTCCCCTCAYCTCCAGTTCAGTCTTGTGTGCAAGGTAATGGTATAAGTTATCTCCCTTGTCCTCTTGGTGCCTTAAGTTTTAACCTTCCTATTTTCCAGATTCTGTATTGCATTAGTATATAACTGAACTTTATATAAAGTTTTAGCARGTTCTCCYCACATTTTASWTGGACAAAACAATCCTTTTTCAGCCCAAGAACCAAGGACACCATTGCAGCTTCAGGCCCAAAAAGTAAACAACAGTGAATTGAGGAAAGCAGTCTGCGAGGATGGGACTTCATAACCTGATGCTGTAATTGATCAAATTAACCCCAATATGTTAATRGACCAAAACTTATAAAAAAGTGTGAAAATGTGGTACCCATTGTCCAATCTTGGGTGTAGCCTCYGCCAGGCTCTTGTACTGCCCAAGGTGTATCCTTGGAAGGCCTTTTAATAAATATCTACTTTATTCCTTTAACATTGTCTAGCCTCTGTTCTAGGTAGCCTCTCAAGGCATCGCTCCTTTAACCTACCATGGCATACCTTATTTCCTTCTTGTGTTGAAGGGCAGCTACTCTTAAGAAACAAGGCTCCACCTTTACCCACTTCTCAGTTTCGGCTGTCTCCAGCCACCTTCATCTGTCACAGGACATTAGACAAGAATTCCTTCTGTTCCATCATGTCCAAAACTTAAGTAGCATTCATAAACAAAAACATTTGTAACTGGGATGGGAAAAAATATTAAATATGAGCTGTTTAATTAAACAAGATCTGTGATATTAGCCTGGATGGTTAAGATTTATAAAAATCTCAATTCAGCACTATTTTGATGATAGACTGACATCACATCTAGAGGTAAATTGATGAGTACAAGGATTTTCACATTTATTGCAAATGAAGTAATAAGGGTGTTAGCAATTAGTGACTTCGGGGGAATATAAAAGATCAGCCCCTGAAATTGAATTTAGATGTGACTGTTCTATTTTCTGTGATTGATCAGGCTTGTGCAATGCCTCAGCTTTTCATTAATGTCAATGGCTAGACTCATGGGCTCTGCCACCTCAGCAGAGGGAATACCACTTAAATCCTGCTTTCATTCTCCTTTTCTTATTTCCYTGGAGTTCAAGGGTCAGCAATCAAGTGCACATCAACCAGCCGAAACTGAAATTTTTCTGCCTCACTGAGCAGACTCTGAAAAAGCCCTGGTTGTATGGATCATTTGTACTGTTATTTGCCATTGCAATTTATCTTATATTTATCTTATATATTTATCTTATGCTACAAATAGAAGAAAAAAACATAACCTGCATTAGTCCTGGCATCCTGTATGAAGTTCTCATGTCTGTGCAGACAGGTATCTGTATTTTATGTTTATCCTATAACAAGTTGTGATTTTCATAGTGCATATGTCATTCAAACACATATACTCTTCAGATGGAGTGAAAGAGCTAGCTTAGGTCAAGGGAGTTCTTCATTTATAGAAYGGACTGTGAGTCATTTGTTTTGCCATAAGTGAAAGGATTATCATGCTTACTGGACCATTAGAGACCTCTCAGAATTTACTGCTAGAACTTCTCCTGGGTTTTATGAAAACTTAATCATGACAATATCTTAAAAATAAAACAAAACCAACACCCCCCCCCCAAAAAAAAAACAACCTAAACAACAATAACAAAAATAACAATGAAAAAAGAGAACTTTAATAAGTTCAGAAATATCCTTGTTGAAGTTTATGGAAGTCAATTTTTTTCTCATTTGAGGCACTTGAAATGTAAATAATATATGGCTATCTTTAAGGTCCTGTCCAGCCCAAAATATTCTGTGAATCTCTGACTTTTTCTGACACAACATCAAATCAGCTTTTAAGGAAATTTATCGTACAATATCACGGTTAAGAAAAGAACAACTTATTTAGGCACCACATGAGATGTTGTTGAGTGAAACCAAGCAAAGGGAAATTACGTATTATGAGCACCAGAAAGGGAACATAATATCCATTTATCTTTTCTCCTGTTTATTTTCTAGACCATCTCTCTCCAGYAACTGCTTCTTGTTCTATGTTATTCCTTAAGCTATTAATGAAAACTGGCAGCTGGTTAACCAGTTGGATGGTTGTGGTGAAACCAGCAGSTATTAACACAGAGGCATACATTTCTACCTTCATGCTCTGCCTGCCAAAAATCCTTAAAAAATAATACCCAACTCCAATTACCAGCTGAATGCTTTAGTTTATTTATATATATRTACACACAAAGGCCTTCAAGCTTGACCAGACACTTTTTTTCTAATTTTTTTTTTTTACTTAGCAAAAGAATAAGTAGATGGTTCAGTATGCACTTGTATAAAAGTTGTAATTTGTAGAAGGTTGTGCTAAAGGTGTATTAAAAGGGAGAACACCCACAAAGTGTTTGTTCATGGAGTAGTTTCTTTTTGCTCTCACTGCTGTGGTTGATGTTTTATTCAGATGATCTCTAAAGACGCTTAGTTAATTAGCTCAAGGAAGCAACACAAAAATTTAAGTTAGGTCAGGTAATGAGTTCTGCAGTTTCAGCTGGCTTCCCTGGGTGATTTATCAGAACAGCATTATGTTTTCTCTTGCCTTGGAAATCCTCAGGCTTAACTYCCAAACTTTCACTTCAGCACTCACAATATCTGCTATCTAACTGATAAATTAAAAATGACAGAGGATGAGAAATGGAGAATAAATTGGCTATTCTGAGTTCAGAACTAAAGGACAGTAGCTCAGATGATTCACCTTCAAGGACCAAAGGCGGAAATAGCCTTTGAAATCWGACTGCTCTCCCTGAAGGTATCTACCAGCCAGTGTGAATTTAAGGGATATACCCTCCCAGGCTTGATTTCCACTGAACCATGAGGGTCAGTGCCAAGCAGTTGGAAAGGGACTCCTGCCAGCAGGAGTCCATCAGGCAGCTGGCAGAGGTGGAAAAAGGCAGGCAAAAGCACTGCTTGGGTCATTATGGACACACAGCATGCAGACATATGTCAGTGCTGCCAGTTACAACATGGATGTTACACTGTACCTCAACAGAAATTAACTGTATTTTCTACAATAAGGCAACAAAGAGTTCCTTAGTTTCTTTTCATCAGTGCATGTTATGTACAAAAAATGCATCAAAAGGAAATATGATTAGCCTGCATTCATACCATTAACTCTGTTTGTTACAGTGTTCTACATCCTGAAGTAAWGTTATCTATTCTCTCCTTTTGCTGATCAGTAGAAAATGTCATATACACTACTGCTGCAGTTGTTTCTGCTGCTTTTTATTTTTCACTTTTTTTTCTGGACTTCAGGTTTTCCAATATTGAAAATTACCTATTATCTCAGTTTGAATATGGCATAATTTCCCATCTCTCTAGAGAGTGTGAAAGCAAAACTATTGAAACAAAGCAATGTCTTCATCAATTTGTTGAGAAAATTCAGGAATAAAGTAGTTTATTTTTCTTGTAAGTATGAATAGAGAAAAGGTTATGACCAAAAAAAGGAATGTTCAGAGAGAAAATATATTTTGCAGTGAGAATATATTTTAGAAASTGGAACTTGTATATTGCTCTCCAGTCAGGACTTGCATTATTTATTTAGTCATTTGAAATTCATCTCAAAAAAAAAACAAACTTGGAAATTGGATTTCCCAGACAACAGACAATATGATTATCATAACTTGCATTATTTTCACTGTGGTCATTTCAAATTTTTCTTCTTTATTTCCTTTTTTTTTTTTTTTTTGTGGTTTTGTTTGTTTTTTTTTTTTTGAGTTTTGGGGGGGGTTGTTAGTTTGTTTATTTTGTTTATGGGATTTTTTTTCCCTTTTTAATTTTTTGGTGTTGATTGTATATTTTTTGTGTGAAACAGAAAAGAAATGTATTCTCTATGTGGGGATGTGTAATTGTTGCCAATCAGGACAGTATTAGAGGTTATAAATACCCTTAAGAATGCCAGACTACTGAGTCAGCTAAAAGCTGTGTTGATCAGATGCTAGATGCAGTCTAGCAGCACAGGAATGATGCTCAGCATAGATTCATTCATTCGCATCTCATTGCATTTTGAGAGTACAGCTGTACTCTGTGATGCAACATCACTTGCACTACTAAAGGTATTTCTGTTATGTTAGACAGCTCTGTAMAACACAGGAAAGTTAGTATCTCAGATCTGTGCTGGATTTCTTAAAATCAGAATTTCTTTGGCCTTTTCCAGTTCATAGGAACTCTCACACTTAGCAGTATGCCCTGGCAGCCAGGAATGCTATCTGTTTCCTGGGGTGCATCAAAATTGAGCAAAGGAGGGGATTGTCCTGGCCTACTCTGCACTGGGGCAGCCTCACCTTTAGTCCTGTGAGCAGATTTGGGCTCCACAATATAAGGATACTAAGCAGTTAAAGAGCATTCAGAGAAGGGCAGTTAAGATGGTGAAGGGCCCTGAGGGGAACTCGTATGAAGAGCAGCTGAGGTCACTTGGTCTGTTCAGCCTGGAGAAGAGGAGACTGAGAAGAGACCTCACTGCAGTTACAACTTCCTTATGAGAGGAAGACAAGGGGCAGGCACTGATCTCTTCTCTGTGGTGACCAATGACAGGACCCAAGGGAATGATTTGAAGATGTGTCAGAAGAGGTTTAGCTTGGATATCAGAAAAAAAGTTCTTCCGCTAGAGAGTGGTTGGGGACTGGAGCAGGGTCCGCAGGGAAGCTGTCACAGCACCAARCCTGAYGGAGTTCAAGAAGCATTTGGRCAAAATTCTCAGACGCATGGTGTGATTCTTCAGGCTGTCCTGTTCAGGAGCAGGAATTGGACTTTGATGATCCTTTGGTTCGTTCCARCTCAGGATATTCTCTACTTTTTATGATTCCAGGGAATGCACCGTGGAAATGTCTGTGAATGAAAAGACATATTTAGGACTGATACTGATTAATGATTTTTCTGCCTGTGTCACTTTCTTCCATTTTAAAAATAAGTATTACATAAGGTTGTAAAAGACTTCTAAGATATAATCCAACTACTGGTCAGAAATGTGTGTATGCATCTGTATGTATCCATAGATATATTTATATGTATATACACTCAATAYATATAAATACATTTAGAGTATAAGTGGTTATATGCGTGGCTATAAATATCATTTTAGYAGCAACCATTCTGCTACCGACCTTTTTCCAAGATTCTATATAAAACCCCTGTCTTGAGGTCATCTGGAGGGGAAAAGAGATGGGTTTTTTGTTTTTACTTCTGCCTTGAGTGGCTGACTACCCGTTAATTTCAAATGGCATTCCACCAAAAATTAATTCATAGTCAAGTATTGCAGAATGCTCCACTTGAGTAATATATACAGAAGAAGAGCTACTTAAGTGTGCATGAAACCTTTTGTCAAGTGATTCAGAGCATTATATTTGGGTTGCAGACCCAAGCTTTGGTAAYGAGAGGACTGCAGGGGTGGTTTCTGTGAGTAGCTGCTGGAAACCTTGTCCATGTCTAGCAGACCCAAGCTGTGTCGGCTCCAAKGCCAGGGCCTTGCCAATCAGAGATGGTAGTAACGCCTCTGTAGCAGCATATTTAAGGGGAAAATAAATGTTGCACCGATGTAATTGGGGACCTGGTAGGGACCCGTGGGCCCATAGAGAGAGGGGCCCACACTGGAGCAGGTTTCCTGCTAGGACTTTTGACTCCTTGTGGGACCCTCTCTGAAGCAGCCTGTCCTTGAAGAGCTGCATGGAAGAGCAGTGCCCATGTTGGAGAAGTTCCCATGTTGGAGCAATTCATAAAGAACTGTCTCCTGTGGGAGAAAACCCATACWGGACCAGCAGAAGTACTTCTCTCCCTGAGCAGTGGCAGAAACTTTTGTGTGRTGGACTGAACCCACTATCTGTCTCCCTACACTGCTGGGGGCAAGAGATAGAGMCTGTGAAGGAGGGAGGGAGGGGGGGAAAGTGGTTTTAAAATTCATTTTACTTCTCATTATCCTGATTTTGTAGGTAATAAATTATGTTAATATTCCTAACCTAAGTTTTGCCTGTGATAGTAATCGGTAAGTGATATCTCATGGTTCTTATATCAACCCGTGACCATTTTGCTATATTTTCTGTCTCTTATCCAGTAGTGGAAGGGATTGCTAGAGTGGCTTTAGCAGATACCAGGCATCCACCCATGTTGAAATCACCACAATATCAACAGCATTGTAAACTGAAATGACACTGGAATGTGCCATATTAGAGATGCATCTCTATTCTTTTAGCACCAACTTTGAGAACTGGTCAMAAGAGTTGTTTTGAAAAATACAGTGGGGGCCAAATTGATCCAAAGCACTTTATTTTTCTCCAGAACAGACCAGTTGCATATCTCTTAAGAAGTTATTTATAATTAATTAGCAATAATTAGCACTTTCTGCATTTAAAAATATGCCATAAARATATAAAATGGACGTATGGTTTTTTCAAGTTGTTCTGAATTATTTTGTTTAACCAGTGAAATCTGGGAAATGGGAAACCRTTAATAACTAATATATGGAATATAGAAGAAAATTCCAGAAGCATTTATGTGGCTTCTGCTTTAGTAAGACACYCTTGTCTCAATGGACAGGCTCACTTGATTTGTTTGGGCTCTTCCTTTAAAACTTATTCAAAAGGAAAAGAACAGTAATAGTGTYACCTTGTATTTCTTTTATCCCACACCTAAAGTTTTCTTGTAAGAGTGATCAGTGTCATTATTCTTGTCATCCAGACTGGAAACAGAGAAGCAAAAAAATCTTGGGCATAATTATACTCTGCATAACAATGCAGAGCTTTAAATGCAAGGCAGTGGTGAGTATGGTCTGCAGGCTTGAGTTTGGCCACACCACCACTCCATCCATATTGACTGAACCTCTCCAATAATGTTTAGYATCCCAAGTGTACATTTKCTTCCCATTTGKGCAGTCTTCCTTCYACCAGTGCATTGGAGGATGTAGGCCATGAGGGACAAGACCATTGTTTACTCTTTTGGGTGGAAACTGCCTACTTTGATTTTTTATAGAGCAAAAATTAGTTCTGCYAGTCAAAGAGGATGGATGTGGCTAAAATAATTAATAGTATGTAATAAATATTTATAGCTATAATGAATTATGTGATGCATAATTGATTGTGTACTGTATGATACATCATACAACTCTGTATTGTAGCTATCTACAATATATAATTTATATTWTACAATTATAATTATACTTAATTATAGTCATTCTGGTAATAGCTCCCCCTCAGTCTATGTACTTTGACCRCTCTAGTTCATTATTCAGCCATTTAATCATTATTGTGTACTCAATATCATTTTAAAGGCAATCAAATTTGTAATTTTTCATTGGAGGGTCACTTCTCAAGGACCAAAAGTTTCACTCCTCCTATTTTCTGTGGAACTGCTCTGAAGAAGTGTCTAGGGACTTGAAGGCCCCCTGACAACTAATACTTTATCTTCCCCCCTCATACCTATGGCTCAGCAGCTACCATACAATTCTCGAAGCAAGAAGTCCTTTGCAACCTTTCCATATTTAGGAAATTTCCAGGACAGAGATGGTGGCATGTAAGCTTCCAAACATAAATAGTTTTAAACTAACTCAACAGGTTTAAACTGAGATTGAAGTGTGCACTCTCCAAGTTCCAAGAATCTATGAGAAACTGCATGCTGTTTTGCTTGCTTTTCTGTAAATGTCCTCAGTGCTTAAGATGGTCTGCTTTCAAATATATA
>CADDXX010000202.1:254880-316539 GCA_902810485.1 Alauda arvensis | reverse complement strand
ATGGAGCTGTCTGTCATTAAACAGTTGCCATACAGCATTATTTGTCTACAAACAACAACCCAGGATTTTTCAAACTCTTGTGCTTCATTTGGAGAGGGCAAAATACTTAGGTAAAACCAGCAAACTTGGGCAAGAAGTCATCAGTCTCAACACACTGATATTTGAAGGGTCTCATGGCAGCAAGAGAAAACACACTGAAGTCAAATGCTGCTTTTATGAGTAGAATTTCATCTCCCTCAGACCAGCATAGATGATTTTCTGCTGTGCTTTCCAATTTTAGGAGATAAGAGCCTTTCTGATTGACAGGACTTCATTCACTAGAGGGCTTCATAGGGCTGTTGCTTGGCTAGTGCTAAATTAAGTGGTTATTGATCATTATTTTTGTGTCATGTCCTATAGAGTGCAGATGAAAATCAGTCAATATTTGAAAACTAGTTGCCCCTTTCCTTCAATTATATTATTTTATATTGTTTTACCTCCAGTGTTGTTTTGAAATAGTCTTCTTTCCGACAAAAGCTGCTCTAAACCTCGCTAAAAATGGAAACACAAAAACAAGGAGTAATGAATTGCAATCATTAGGGTTTCTCTTGACATCTTTGGAGGAATGTCTATTCYTTATTCTTTAAGAATTTTTTCATGAATTTTTATCCAAGAATTAGCTTTCCCATTATACCTGTGTAATCCTGAGAAGAGTTGAACCACCTTCAAACCTTACTTGCTTCCTGACATTTTATTTATGCTGATACTGATGGGAATTACGRATGTTTAGTAAAATTCAGAATCAGTTTCTTCATCCCTGTGATGAAGGGATGCTCAGCTGACTTCTGCATTTTCCATACTGCCCTCTGTTTCTGTGGGAAAAACACTGTTGCAAGTGAAATTGTTGTGGGCTTTCCTCACTGCAGTCTGGGTCTGGTATTCATGAGTTTCTTTCCATTTCTCTGTTCCCAGTTTTCTTTGGTACTGGATCATGATGTAAAAACCAAGTATCAGTTTCCCTGGAAACAATAACCAAATGAGACATTACATAACTTCAGAAGGTGGGGGCTGCAGAAGAGGTGGCTTCTATCCTTTCTAACTTCTAGATGGAAGCTGGGGATGGAGTTAGCATGGTGGATACCTCAGTACAATTTGAGGACCTGCAGACTAATATGACAGACACTGTGACTTGGTGATATGAACCACTTCCAGATAGCTGGGCTCCCTGGCCCTTCGTCACCCTGACAGTGCTTTGGTTTCAGCTAACACAATAGAAATTGCCACTTCCCTTCTCTTTAAAGAGAAGTGTGGGATTGAAAGCATATCCTCTTTTTTGTTGTGGTTTTTTTTGTTCATTTTGTTTGTTTTGGGTTTTTTGTTTGTTTGTGTGTTTTAGGTTTGGGGGGGTTGTTGGTTTTGGTTAGGTTTATTTTTGGTTTTTTTTGTGAGGTTTTTTGTTTTGGGGTGTTTTTTTTAGACTTTTTTTTTTTCTGACACCCCAGTAGGACAGAAACTTCAGTTTAATCCTTTTTTGAATGTTTGTTTCTTCCTTCCCTCTCTTCATGCATCTCAGAAATCAAATGTTTCAGCACTTCTGCTATAAGAAAGCTCCTATGCAAATAAAAGAAAGACAGTATTTTCCTGTATACAGTATTATAGGAGCTTATCTTGTGCAGTTGGGCAGTCTATAAAACCAAAAAAAAAAAAATTATGGGGAGGAGAGGAGTACCCTGGTAACCAAACATTCAGAGGCTTCATGGGGTAGTTTGCAAGCAATCCACAGCTGAGAAACCGTATTACATCTCATTACCCCAATGAAGGTGGACAGAGTCCATAGCACAGTAAGGACTGTACTTCTTCTGCACTCATTAAAGTAAAGCACTGAGAAAAATGAATGGGGAGTGCAGAAGGTTCTTTACATTTTTCACAGCATGGAGAAGTGCAGGTTATCAAAAGGCAGCACTGACAGTGATTTTGAACAAGGCTGCATGACAGAAGGGATGGAGAGGCTCTGTCAGGCACTCCCAACCCCACTCATTTCATCTGAAAAYAGGCTAACCTTGGAATCAAATCTGCCAAATCAGCTGTCACTTTGCAAACATTTTTTTTCTATTATTTTTYTATTATTTTATTTCTATTATTTCCAGAAGAGATATCATATACCAGAAGATTRGCTTTTGTGTCAGCTAGACACTGCTGCAGTAAATGTATATTGCATGATTTCTAGGGTTTTTTTTTTCAATTTGTTAGATGTTCTTAACTAACCTGAGAGTMATTTTGACCAGTTTACATTTTCTACCTCCAAATCTATCATAACATCACATTAATCCCATTTTTGTAACACTGCTGAATTTGGTTTTGCCCTCTCATACAGCTTTAAGTTTCTTTGTAAGTACACACATCATTCTTATGATTCAGTGCATATAGAGCAAATAACAATGTGACTCAGATCTGAATTGTCTAAGTCCATCTCAGATAGATTCTGAATGTGCCCCTGGCTCTTCACTTGTCTCTTATACCAATGATGGTGAAATCTTGCCTKCTTTAATCTCATAGCAGCAATCCCCGCAGTGACACTTCAGGGAGAGTCCAACAGAACCAGTGCCCAAAATAGTAATTGGGTACCCATAATTTTTTGTTTCGTTTTATACAAGAAGAATGCAACCCAAATATAACTTMTTGAGAAAGCATGTAATGACTTGGGGACTGGGGAAAAAGTAATTGTTCCTATAAGTTCTGCCTGAAGATATGAGAGGATTTTATAATACATGCATGTATTATACATGCATGTAAAAATACATGCATCCCATATAAACTAACCATAGAAATATAYGTTCAAATTTCTTTGATCTTTCATTATTATCATTATTGAAAAGCAATCTGTTATGGAAACTGATTGATGCTGTTCCAGAACTGYATCATTCCTCTGAGTTGGTGAGTTGGATGTGTAAATCACCCTTGGCTTTGGTGATGAATAAAATGTAAATCTGGTACCCTTCTCCTGAAGTGTCTTGCCTGAAGTATCTTTGGCTTAGATTCTGTCATTGAGTCATTAGAAGACCCTCTGTCTCAAATAGAAACACACAAACAAAAGAGAAAGTCTTAAAAGAGAAGGTTAAGATGTTATATGAAGGAAATTGAAACTTGGACAGGAGATGAGGTAAGGAACAAGACAGATGAGTGGTGACTTGCTTTATTCTGCTATAAATAATCATGTTGGACCCSTTTGTTCTGGAAGAATTTTGCTACTTTTTCTGGTTTTGCTGCTGTGTCAGAGTAGGCAGTATAGACAAACTCTCACTCATTCTTTCAGAAATGACACACCACTCTACTTGTCAAGTACAGAAGTGTCTGTTTAGGCCAGACATTTGCAAGGCTCATCATGATGACAAGTTTTATTAACTTGTGACAATCTTTCAGACAGGACAAAGACAAGGCGTAGATTGTCGTTATTTATGGATTTATTTTTTTTTTTAGAAAAATATGCAAAAATATTGGACTTTTGCTAGATAAATATATTCTTATTACCTAGTGTTAATTTGTAGATGTTTTACATGGTCATGCCAAGCTTCTTTCAAGTCTGTATTTCAAAATAATGTAAATTATTTTTCATTTAAAAGTTTAAATTTTTTTGCCAGTTATATTAGAGGGTGAATGATTTGAATGACATTCTCTCATCAATTTTTTGCATGACTCACAGCAAACTGGTTTTTTGGTATTTTTAATATTTGGTTTCCTTAAGCCAAGATGGTTTCCTCTTCCCTTAAGAGTGAAATGAATTAGTGGGTTATTCCTCATTAGTTCATGCATTTTCTTGGTGTCAATAACTGAAGTGCTGCTCAAATAGCTTCTATTTCATGGAGAAATGGTATATTCCTATTTCTTTCTGGTTTAAGTTGTGTGCTTGAAGATTCCGGTACAAAAAAAAAGCAATTATGTGAAAAAACTAACATGAAACCACCACTTTCATATTCTTCATACCTTCTCTTTTGCATGGYATTTAGTTAATTGCTCAGTTAGATGGCCATGAATAGGTTGATCACATGTATATGTGTTCTGATTTCTCCAGAGTTATTATCAGAATTATATCTGTGTCAAAAGCAGACTAGCTGAAGGAAAAAGCTTCTAGGGAGCTGAATTAAAGCTAATTTGTTTCTTTTTCTTACTGCTTTTGGAAGTGTAAGAATAATGAGAAGAATGGCCTTTTGTTCCCATTCATGGAAGTACCAAAAGAAAGGYGTCCATTAGCAGTTCCACTGGTTCAGGTTTCCACCTATGACTCAAGTGGGCAGCTTCTACTTTTAAGCTTTATTTTTGGTTATCATAAGCAGATTCTTTACATTAATTGAAACTACATCATCTGTTCTCAAGATCCTTGAGCAGTTCAAGTCTAAAACATAGTTCTGGAACTTGTTCTAGAGGTGTCTGTAAGTCTTGAGGGATTTATAATGTCTCTGTGGAAAATAAAAACAAATTGAACCATTAACCTCAGTCTTATTTCTGTTCAGGTCTTAAAACAAATATTCTTTCCTGGARACAGAGAGGGAATCTCATCTACAGAGGAGTTTCTGAAGATAGGAATTAGTCCTCTCTATTTCTTTTTCTTTTTCCCCTTGGCATAAAGGTCAGCCAAACCATGACAGACCACCTCACAATCCCTGGTCTTCTTAAAATGCTACTTGTGGCACGAAACAATGAGCCTCGTCRTCTTCTTTAGGAGGCACATGAGGAGGAAGCATTGATAAACTTCTCTCCAGCACATCAGCAGAGATACTGAACACTTGAAAARACCCCTGGGTGAACACTGACAAAGCATCTCCATGACTAAACTTAGCACTGTAGCCAGAGAAATGTATGACTAACTGTCTCTGTCTCACGGAAGTTCTAAAATCCCTGCTCTTGGCAGTACCTGGAAACAAATGTATGGGTTTGACCAAGTTCAGTGAGTGCTGTGTACAGAGAATTACACAACAGCGTGGGTAGCTTTCTGAAACTGGGGCATGCCTTCCTCTCTCTTGTTGYAGGCAAAATGTGTTTTGTCAAGGAGTTATTCTAAACACTCAAAGGAAGAGGTCGCTTCCCCTCTAGCCTCCTATTTATTTAATTTTTCCTCCTGACTGTGATTGACCACGGGACAGACTGCTGTGCCTGTCCCAATGAGAAGTTATTGTCTCCAGAAGGCAGAGTACTGAGTGACTCAGCAGGCAATACTTTTTGTTCTGCCTAAAGTTTGTCTTTRCAGTGCACAGAGTGTGTCATTCTCCCCAAGCAAGAAAAGCAATAATTTACATTTTTATCAACCTCTCCAAGAGTCTTAACTCTGAAACTATTACAGCAATACCCTGGGCAGTATATCAATAAAGAGTCTGGCATGTCTTTAATAATAAAACTGTGTCTGTCTCTATTTCTGACCTTCATTTCACACACAAAAGTTTTGTAGCACCAATTATACATATTGTCTATCTATCTGTGTCTATGCAAACTTGATTCTAATGACTCAATCATTAAATAAGGAATAATTTATATCACATACAAGACTAATTGGCAGGGATAAAAACTGTTTCACCTTTAATCATGACCAATCCATCTTCAACATGTTTCAGCACGATAGCAGGAGAGTTTTAAATTGAGTTCTGCACTTTTWTTCTTCTTTTTTCTTCTATGACTTTTATGTGCACATAGTGGCGATGGAGAACACACTTTTTTCAAAGCACTGAAATTACCTCCTTCAAATTCACTTGTCTACACAGAAGGCTAACATGGCTACAGGAATGATGATTGCAATATGAAAGAGTCTTGCAGCCCTTAACAATTTGCTCAGCATCTTAAACAAGGTTAGTTCAAGAATTGCACTCAACTATATTAAGAATTGCATATAATTGCATTGCAGTCGCAGTGAAAGCTTTCAAACAAGCCTCTAAGAATTCAAGTGAAAATCTATCAGTCCAAAGTAAATATGTAATTTTCTTGCTGGATATTGAGATTTTGGTTTTTAAACCAGATGAGACTTAAAGACTCTGATGTTCACTTTTGAACACCTCTGAAAAGGTGTTCAAAAAGTTTAAGAAAGTGTACTTCTCTTGAAACATTTTTATCCCTCAAGTTTTTCACCAACACAAAGTTAGTGAGAAAAATTGAGTGCTTTTTTAACTTTGTTCTTTAATGTCTGTAAAATCCTTACTCAGCTATGTCCTGAAGAATGATAGGAAGGCTACAGATGCTTCGTTTTGTTTCTTAAGCATACTGTAGTTATTAGGACAATGGTTTTGTGCTAACTTTTGGTATAATAGACCCAMTAGCCCTTTCAAGCCAAAGTATGCTGCTACTTAAGAAAAATGTTTGTGTCTGTTTTGAGGTTCTTTTGAGAGATTCCTACTACTATGACACTGGATCAAAGACAGGTGTTTTGGGGAAAAGCACAATGTAAAGAAATACTCTTATACATTTGACTCTTAAGCCTCTGGATTTAATTTCTGGTTTTTGCTTGCACTCAAATGTGTACATATATTTTAACTAGAATAATAGGGATTTTTCTTTTATTTTACCTGTCTTATTCTGTTTTAATGCAAGAAAAATGCTAAGTTTTAACATGGTCTACTTTCTTTTTTTTTTTATTTCACTATCTCTGATCCTGATGTGATGACAAAATTCTTCTTTATTTTATTCTTTTTTTCTTCCTCCTGGCTACAGAATCCTAGGCAATAATTTCCAGAAATAATGGCAACAATAGTTAGGAACCTAAATAATTTTTTGCTATTATTTGAATACCATTTAATTCAGAGTTCTGCTAGGCACTTATTTTGCTTGGGCAGAATAATAATGTTATTTTCAAAATCAAATTAATCCTAAATAGTGTAAATGGGAAAGAATGAGCTTGAGTTCATTTTAAGGACAAGGTACTTGTTAACAGATGAGATAAATCTCTGGGAGGAGAGAGGGAAATGCCATCTCATGGGCAATAGAATAGAACAGAATCATTTTAGTTGGATAATATCAACAATGATCTTCTAGTCCAGCCGCCTGAACAATTCTGGRATGAGAAAATATTAAAACTGACAGGTTTGGTTGTTGTAATTTAACCCTATCCAGCAACTAAGCACCCCAAACACACCCACTCACTCTCCCACCGTGGGATGGGGGAGAGAATGAGATTAATAAAAATTAGAAAACTCATGGGTTGAGATAAAGATGATCTAATAGGTAAAGCAAAACCCACACTTGCAAAACAAAACAAGGATTTGCACCACATCMCATGGGCAGGCAGGTGTTCAGCCATATCCAGGAGCATGGAGCACTCTGRATGTCTCCCCCATCCTCCTTCTTCTCCTCACTTATTTGCTGAGTATTGCATCAGAGTATGTAGGATATCCCTTGGGTCAGCTGTCCCAGCTGTGCCCCCTCCCCACTCCTTGCACACCTCCAGCCCCTCACTGATGGTGTGGGTGAGAAGCAGCAAAGGCCTTGCCTCTGTGTGAGTCCTGCTCAGCAGTAACAAAATCATCCCTGTGATATCAACACTATTTTCAGCATGAATCCAAAAACACAGCCYCATAATAGCTACTATGGGGAAAATTAACACTATCCCAGCCAAAACAAGCACCATGGAGCATGAAACACCACTCTAGTAAGCCTGTTCCAGGGTTTGATCACCCTCTTAGCAAAAAATTGTTTCCTCTTGTCAAATCTGAACCTCCCCTGGCACAACTTTTCTGTGTCTGCTGACACTGTATCCTGGAGAGAAAAGCTCAGCATCTCCCTCTTCACTGCCCTTCCTCAGGAATCTGAGGTCAGCCTCAGCCTCCTTTTCTGCAAATGAGGCCAGTCCAGAGTCCTCAGCCACTCATTACAGTCTGTCAACAAGGCTTTMATCAGCTTTGTTGGCCTCCTCTGGACACAATCAAAGACCAGAACATCCTTCTCAAATGGAGAGGCCCAGCACAGCTCAGGTTACACCAGTGCTGAATACAGGAGGATAATCTTCTCTCTGACCTTCTGGCTGTGCTGTGTTTGATGTCCCCAGGATGCAGTTTGCCCTCTTGGCTGCCTGGACATCACTGCTGGATGACAGTGAGCCTGCTGCCAACCGACACCCCCAGATCTTATTCTGCAGGGCTGATCTCCAGCCATTCCTCTCCCAGTTCATACTTGTATAAACTGGGCAGGACTGGGCATTGGCCATCCCATTTTCCTGATTTGAGTTCACTCAGCATATTACTTCCTTTCACCCTCWSATTTGCTTTTTTCTTTTCACACACAACTCTGAAACACAGTGCTTATCCATCTTCACATGAAAATTTTACCCTCTTACTTTTTCTTCATCTACCTAGCCATTTTGTCAAAAAGCCTTCTACTCTCTAAAATCCTCCTGGCAAACCATTTTTGAACAAAAAAAGATAACATGGCTATTAATTAATGCCACAGTCCTTTAACTTACTTCTCACTAAATATTAATAATAATAAAGCWATAGTTAATACTAACACTACTACTGCTAATAATAATATTTCATATTGGAAAAATATCTGTCCTCTCAAAATTGTTTTYGTTTGCATCATCCACTTTGTTCCTTTTCTTTGTATCTTCTGYCTCTTAACAAGCAGATATAACCTGTAAGGTTACTTTTACCATGTAAATATTTATAAACAGCACCAAAGAATAGCTAAAACCTGGAGTTAAACAAAAAGATAAAATTAAATTTAGTCAGCTCCAAGGTTATTTACTTTTGCTKCCCCATTTGCTTTCAATGTTTTCTTATCTCCCATTTCATTCTCTGCATCTTGACATTTTGCTTCACASTGTCTTGTTCCATTTCCCTCCATTTTTCTAGTCCCTTTCTTCCACCCCACCCAATTTAAGAAGTGATAGTATTACCCATTTCTTCACTTGTTTTCTGATTGTGGTCTTCCTTCTACATATTTTGCCTTTATTTCCCCTTCCCTGCAAGCTATTCCATTTCTCTTCCCACCTGTTTTGTTTCTTCCGGGATGGTTTTTGTTTGTTGGTTAGTATTTTGGTTGGTTGGTTGTTTTGGTTGATTGGTTGTTTTGGTTTTTTGTTTTGGAGTTTTTTTGTTTGCTCGTTAGCTTTTTAGATTTTGGTTTTGTTTTTTTTTTTGGTTTTTTTTTTTGTTTTGTTTTGTTTTGTTTTTTGCAAAACTACTCTAGAACATTCTTATTTACACAACACCATCTCTTTGTGTCACCTCTTTTTCCCACCTCTACTTTCCTACATCACATAAATGTGGGAGCAGTGGAAAGGATTGATGCTGGAATTCTCTAAACAAGAGAAGGAATTTGGGCACCACATCAGACCTTGGTAGAGGATGGCATATGGATTGCAGGTATCTRTATCAATCCAAATTGCAATTTTTCRTTGCAGCTTTGGATGTAACCCTCACTGTACGTTATTTTTGGTTGGCTAAAGAGCGTTAGTTCAGCACTGGAGAGTGAGTTGAAGGCACGGCTGTGTCCCACCTTTCAGAGCTCAGTATCACTCCTTGGCTGCAAGGAGTAGGAGGAAGGAAGACAGACTGTGATTGACTCTGTCCACTCTTTGCCAGGATCAGGACATTCTGGAGAGCCCCTCGGGGGTGAAAAAAACCTTGGTWGTGCTGTTCTTTATGTCTCCACACCCACAGAGTGAACTGGAGTATGGCCTGGCAGGGTAATCGACAGGGGAAGATGCTGGTATGAATTCATGCCACCTACAGTGACTTGTTCACTAGAGTTTGAATTGTGCATGAACAGCTCTCAGCAGCTCTCATTTAAGCCACAAAAACGTCAAAATATTTTACKGAGTGAAAAACATACATGAGTTACCAGGGCTGACTGTTTCTGAGTTCATGCCTCTTTGCAAACAACTTCTGAAATGAGTTTTCCTTCCTTCCCCCAGCTAGCAGTAAGCGATTCATATGTTTTGAGGTGTGGAGACCTTTTTAAATTTGTTTTTTAAAGCTCTACTTTAAAATAAATGCTCTCATTTGGAGGGATTGATTCTTTTCCTAGTGTAGTGAATGATAAAACCACTGTGGACTATGAAAAGGCAGCATAGTAGCCTCTATCTTCAGCTTTGTACCATGTCTGGAATCTATCTGTTCTATCACTGGAAAATGAAAGATTTGGAAACATTAAGTCATCAAGGAAAAATTGCAAGTGGGAATGAAGAAGAAGTATTGTGATTAGAATAAAATCATCTATTGCCATATGCCTTCCCTACAGAGAAAACTCTTTAGACACCCATCACATGAAAGAGCTCAGCTAAGCCTTTCCCTGGAAATAGTCTACTTACACAGTAGCTAGATAAAATAATGTTTCTAATTTATCAGCAGTTCTTCTGCCTCTTAATTGCATTTAATTGATCAAAGACTTTTCAGAATTTTAACAGAAATACTAGCTTCTAATTAATTCTCAGATTTTCACAGAAGGTGAAAAATGTTGAGAAAAAGATATTAACTTCTTTCTTTTTCTTACGCTTATTCTTACTCTTAATTTTTTTTTTCTATGCACATTATTAACTTTTTTTCTTGGTSCTATCCTTACTCTTATTGAACTCTGTTTGTCCCCTGTCTGGGGCTGTGATCATTCACGGAAGCATTTGGAGATTGTTAGGAGACATAAATGCTGAAKTTTTTTTCAGAATCATATCACAAAGGCACCTCATATTTTAAGGTTAGRTGTTGAACAATGTAGGAAATACTGTCCATGTTTTAAGTTACTGAGTTACCTGTACTTGTTTTGAAGTACCTTGTAATGCAAAYGTGAAAAGGAGTTTTGAGTATCTGCTGCAGGTATGCAATGCCTGAAAGCAAAGTACTTGTTCAGAAAAGCCTGTGTGTTTTTATATTTCACACTGGAATCATCTAAATTACTCCTTTTTAATTAAACTTTTTAAAAGAATTAGTGACCCATCTGAGAACAACAGTAATTAAAAAGCAGCAGTACTTTTTTCTCATATTACATTCAATGTGAATTGAAAAATATGTAAAATAGCCTGACTTTAAAGTCTACCAGGAAGTATACAAGCTTCTCTTATTTCGGATGACAAGTCACTTTGTGTCATGACTATTGTCTTCTTCATTTTGCTTGTCCCTGTGTTAAAACTAGAATCATCCTACACACACTTGTGAACCTCATATCTTCCTTCAAATGCCTCCATAATTCTCATGACAGTTTTCAGCAAAGGCAATACTCACAAGTTAGCAACCTTCTAATTCTCTGGTGAGTTCTTTAGAGCTGTCTTTTTTGAGGACCCTCACCTGCCAAAGACCTTTGTTGYCTTCTGTCACTTTTTCTAGTGCACCCTTTGCAAGAGTGTATAAGAAAGGAAGGAGTCTATAGCACCTCTCTGGTTCTGGATTGRTGTCCAACCAACAAAGTTTGAACACTTCAGTTTCAAATCAATTTTGGCAGAGGGATATATCTCACAGACTAGCAATTTCCAAATAATTTTTCACAACAAGTCTACAAGAAGAGAAGGATCCTAATAAAGCAATCAAGAAAACAGTCTTCAAATAATACACCTTTTCCTAGTAATCAAACAAAGCATATGGAAACTAAAATATTGAAAGAATACACTGTTGGTTAAATTACAAGTCTTCATTAATTCTGAAGGTCAAGGAATTCTTGTTCTCTATTTCAGTGTGTCACAACACCATAAGATGGTGGTTCACCTCTCTAATATAAGTAGTATGCTGATGTTCATGGCCCTGTTCTACAGGTTTTTGTACCAAATATCTTCACTTTCACATCTTTAGCATACAAAAATCCTTTATGCACAACATTTCATCTCATTTGAAAGGCTTTGTGCACTAGAATTGAGACCAACTCTGGATACTGTTAAAACTTCAGAGTAATCTTTTTTCACTCATATTTAGCCAAAAGGAAAATCGGTTATTTCTGTTACAGAAATTCTAAAATTCTGTTAGGGAAAGTCTACCTCACTTATAACAGAAAAAGGGAGGATAGTTCAAGTGTGTTTATAATTCCATAAGCAATTCAGTTTGACCAAAACCAAACTTCACTGCTCTTCTTTCTTTCTTTAGGATGCCTATCAATTATGTTAAACTGATAAAGTTTAACATAATTGATTTAATGACATAAAAAGTCATTTTTATGCCGTGACTTGAATTAAGATAGCTAGTACTAAACCATGTTACTTATGTGAAATGGAGAAAAACACTCTTGTTTTTCAAGAGGAAATGATTACCCTACCAGTTGTATTTCATTGAATCTGAAAGAGCTTTTATTATTGTAATTATATTCTGATTGAATTTTTCAGGCATCTATGATTATARTAATGCAGCTTTTATTTTGTTTTAAACCATAGATTTCATAAAGAAATATATGATGGCTGGTACAAAAAAACACAATAACCAAAAAAAGTTGGGTTGTTTTTTTTTAATCTCTCTCTTTGAAGGGAAAACATATGTGTTAATCAGAACAGCAAAGCATAGTACATTGTCTTGAAATTTTGCACTGTGGTTAAAAAATTGAAGCCAATTTTGGAATAGATTTCATAATGAAAATATCACTGTACTTTGGCTTTTTTCCCTGCTCTGCCAAGCCAAATTCAAAGGTCTCATAATTTATGTTTCATAATTAGAAGTATAGTTAGTTACTGATGTCACTTTCCAGATTAAAAAACAAAACCAAAACAAAATAAAATAAAACAAAAAGAAAAAAAAGCAAAAAAAAATCAAAACTAAAACAAAAAAACACACACATTAAAAAAAAAGAAACTGTGGTAAACGTCTCATAGTCTTGTGGTAATGACAATTATCTAAAGTGAATATATGTGAAACAAAAAAAAAATCTAATTGACAATCAAAATATAAAATATAAGATAGAGTAGACTAGACTATATTAGTTTAGTTTACAACTAGATTAGTTTACACTAGACTAGACTGGTTTGATTGGAAGAACCTACAATGGTCGTTCAGTCCTACTGCTTGACCACTTCATGGCTGAGCACAAGTTGAAATATGCTTTTAAGACATTGCTCGAGTGCCTCTTAAACACTGACAGCCTTGGGGCATTATCTACTTTTACTGAGGAAGCCTGTTGTAGCACCTGACCATGCTCTCAGTAAAGAAGTGCTTCCTGATGTCAAGTCTAAACCCCCAAGCCTGCCCTGACACAACTCTGAGCCRTTCCCAGCCTGTCATCACTGGATCCCAGAGCAAAGAGCTCAGCACTTTCCCCGCCACTCCCCGTCCTGAGGAAGCTGTAGAGAGCTRTGAGGTTTCCTGTCAGCCTTCTTTTCTCTAAATTAAACAGACCAGAGTCCTCAGCTGCATCTCACAAGACATAACTAGCAGCCCTTTTCAGTCATCAGCTTTCCTCATAGCATAACAAACACAATCTTGTTTTGTTGAAACTCTCTGCTGATCATGTGATTCTGTCTGCATCAAAAAAAAAAAGTGAAAATCACTTTAACRGAAGATTTTACTTTCCTTATTTTAATGACTTACCAAGGTCTAGAGATATCTCTCTGCAAGGAGCATTTTTGCATTATTTTACTCAGTCCACAGGAGAAGATTTTTCCATTGCTATGAAATACAGCATAGCACATTTAGAGAATTGTGCAAGGGCATATGAATATACAGTGGCAGGTATTGATGCAAATTCTTGAAGATATTGAGTAAATGATAGACGCATCTGGATCCCAAGATCTGAATTTTGCATGTAAATGCTTTACATACATAGTCTATGTTTTTCATGAAAATCTGTATTTGCATCTCTGCCTATTTGTTAAATCTTACAAGTTTGCTTTCTTTTTTTTTTTGCTTTATATTGAAATATTGATTATTTTCTTTCTAAAAGTAAATTTTAAAAGGTGTAGTCCATAGGGCCATCAGAACAACTGCAGCATCATGTTATTTATATATTATCATTTTTATAGCATTTGAAGATTCACAGGTATCTTTCTAGGCAAAAGRTTTCAGAAGAAAAACATTCCTGAGCTTGGGTGGACCTAGAGAACCTCCTTCAGAAATTCTCTGCTGCTAGTGCAAACATCTTGTGTACAGAGGTTCATGATGGAATTATAGATGGAGCTAAACTGTCAGACTTTGAAAACAGGAGAAAGTGGTAGGAATAGAGATGACAGAACATGTCTGTGTATTGATCTTTTCTGTGGGATTTCACTCTCAAATACAATTTCAGAGAGGATTTGTGCAGTTTTTACATTAAACATACCCTTTCYGCCAAACCCCTAAGAAATTAGCCTGCAAGACAAGGATTATAACATCCTCAAATATCCCAAGATAATAATTTCTGATGGCTAGACTGGATGAACTGAAATCTGATTTTACTCCTCTGTTTTTTTTTTAATGTTAATACTTCATATTTGCAGTGTTAAATCTCTTTCTTATGTACATATTTTAAATGCAAGTTAAGGTTAGCACTTGCACTATTGTTTTTGACATAATGCAGCTGGCTTGAAAATGCAAATCTGTAAAAGCTTCTCTGGCCTCATGAAGCACAGCAGCATAATGAGACATTGTGAGTGTAACATTAAATTTGGAATAATTTTATTAAAATTTTGAACAAGTGTCATCTACAGGAAACTTAATTTATTTGATCTGAAAATATGTTCAAAGTACAAAAAAAGACTTGATATAAAGCAGATGATTCTTCAGTGATTATTCTACATCTAGAGAATCCTAGATGGTTCCTCCATGAAATTGATTTCAGAGGAACCACAACTTTTAACAAGAGACATGTAGGAACAAGGAAAATATCAACCACCCAACATGGCACAAACATGCTTCCCATCGGACAACATAAACAATGGGGTTGTAGGATGGCAAACCTAGRAAGTTGCTAACCAAGAACCCAAAAATCTTATTGGCCTACATTCACCAGTTTAAAGATTCGGAGGATGGCATAGAGAGACCAAATTCTAATACATCTTTGGACTCTGAATTGTGTCAGGGAAAAAGGCTGAGAAATTGATGCAGAACCTTGCTATAATCCAACTAGTGAGAGAAGCCACTGCCCAAACTAAGGTGCAAACAACACTATATGCTGAAGTCAATAATATGGACCTTCTTTAATAGTAAATGTGAAGTAGAGAGATGGAAAGAAACAAAAAAGGGAATGGGGAGAGGAGGARAGGAGGAAGAAAGAGGAAGGAGAGAAAAAGGAGGGGTAGTGAGRGGGGAGAGGCAAATGGATCCAGCATCTTCCCAGTGATCCTTCTTCACTCTGGGGTTCTGGGTTTCAGGGGTTCCAGAGTAGATCTTCTGGGGACACTATACTTATACAGTCCGAATTCCGCATCCATGGGGAGATCATAGATATTGTAGTGTAACTTGGAGCGGTATAAGTTTGAGCATTTGCTTTCTTTCCCACAGTTKATCACATTATTGCATTATAGTGTGCATTATCATGCACTAACTAAGATGTGGTAACCAGATTCTACCTCACCAGACCTGGAATTAATACCTTTCTGTCAAAACTTTCTTCCTTCTGTGCTTACCTCAAATTCCCACAGYGGAAAGTGCCACTATGGCAAGTTCTGTGACCTTGACAGTGATTTGAGACAGGCAACTCTGCTCTTTTAAGTCCTAACARAACTGTGTACAACAAGCAGTTTCTCTCTGCTGCTATCCTGCATGTAAGATAAGAAAAAATTGAGAAAATCAACACATAAATCCAGTGCACTCTTTACATCAAATCAATATAAACAGAGAAAAGAGTACATTTATTATGAAATAAAGTAAGCACAGTGTGATTTTAGTCATTTTGCTAGGCAGTTATGCTCTTAAAATCTTTGAATGTAAATGTTATGTTAAACACATCTCTTTTACCCTTAATCAAATGCATTTTGATCTCTAAGTTATCAAATTAAAATAAGAATTTATTTTATATATTCACAAGGCATAGTTAAAGAACATAGAAGATTCAGGTATTATGGATAGTTTAGACATAAACCTGTTAATGACGTTGTTTTAAATATCAGTTTATTTCCTGACACATGAACTGCAAAAATGAAAATATCTCTAATAGTGCATTTTGATGCACATTTTTTGGTACTTGAGATGCTGCCTAGCAGAAAGTAAGGGCTGAAGAACTTGCAACATAAAATTTTGCATTCTGTTCATGCCTTGCAACATTTGATCTCATACCTGCGTAAGAGGATGAATGCAGGTCTGCACACCGTGCTGAACAGACAATAGAGCAGGGAGAAATCCATTGCTTCTGTGAATTGAAATCAGGCAGAACTGGAGCATGTGTTTTGGACTGTGCTGAGGCACCTTGCCCTAGAAAACACTTCATTATAATTGTTTAATACTTTAAATCAACTATCTTGTCAGTGAAAAATCATTTGTGTGTAGAACTATAACAGTGTACAAGCAGGGATCATTATGATATCATCAAGGTGTAGATAAAGCAGCTTTTCATATCACACAAAATGGGCTACTCTATCTTCTTTCTTATTCCATTGTGGCTCTGTTGACATTTGAGGCACGATTCCATATTTACACTAGTGAGACATGATCACAAGTGAGTCTCCACCAGGAATTAAAGCCAAAGTGTGGAGGGAAAAGGGCTCCTTTGAAGGGAGCATGWAAGCAATTCTACATTAAAACATATTGCTTAAAAAACAGTTAAGTGAGCACAGTTAGAAAGAATGTTATTGTGCTTTAAATCTCTGGAGGAAAGGTGATTAGATGCAGCTGCTATTTTTTCTATAATAAATTTGAATAGAATATTTTACTTGCACACGCTGCAGAAGCTGACACAAATTGCCTCACTAAGCTCTATTATTCTGGGGAACAGCAAGAATAACAAGCTGAAACACTGATGAACTCTGAGAAATATGAATAACACATTAATGCTCAGGAAGTATCAATAGCATGATGTCTGACACTGGGGAGAAACATCTTGGGGATACAAGGAATTTCAAAAATGGGTCATCAAGAGCTGGTCTGAAGATGGGAGATTTTAAAGACCTCTTCTCTAGGGAAGTCAGATGCATCTGCAGGGGGTAAGAAATCTTGTCAATAAAAAACCAAGGGATTTGTCTCTCAGGTATTGCTAGTCTCAATGTAAAAATGGGGGGGAAGGCTAAGCAGGAGGAGTGATTTCTATTTTCATAAACAAATAACATGGTATGGGGATATTTAGGATACTCAGATGGTTATATCTCAAGCTTCCTGCTCTCCCAACCTTATTTCCTGCTTAAAGCTCAGGAGAGTTCGATGCATGCAACAGCTTCAAGGAGGGAGAGTGAAATACTRCCAAGAAATGTTCCCTGGCTGGCCTTGTTATATCACAGCACAATACACTTACTGCTGTTGCAGAGTTCCAGACACACACCAAAAAATAAATACATCCTTTATTGAGAAGTGTTAGGAGTACACAAAGAGGGTGATTTTTTTCTTTGAAGAGATTCCTTTTGTCTGCATTTGGTGCAGTCTGCTGGATTAACAACACTTACACCAGAAGTCCTCTTACCAGAGAACAAGCAKCCTGCTCCTTTTCTTGAATGATAGGCCCTTAAGCTGCTAGGGCTTAGCTCTATCTGTCAAGTTTCAGTCCTTTCTTCTGAAATTGCCCAGTGGGATTCAGTTGGACTGAGCACACCAGCTTAAATCATGTACCTTACAAAATTTCTGCAGTAATGATAGTTTTGTCACTTTCATCCCAACATCTGTAGCTTGCTCTGATTAAGGAGGAATTTGTAAAATTAAAAACGGAGTATGTATGTCAATGAGAATTTAAGATGCTGTATSCTGTAATTTGCTATTGATTGTAACCAGTCAGAGACGATTCAGTTTTAATCTTGATCACTTTTGAAAGCTGAGCTATACAGGACAATCTAAGGTACTACTGCAGGAGAGCAGCAGGAAATTATACTGTACTTGACTGGCACAGCCAACTGTTTTAAGGAATCCAGTAGAAGCCAATAAATTTGTAACTCTGAAATCGTTATTAGCCTGAATGCAGTCTGATAATTTCTGGGATTATAAAAAGCCTGTCAAACTGAATGCTAATGTATCATCATAGATGAAAAGTGTTTTGATAATTTTCTGCTTCTTCCCTTAACTCTGCTCTTGTGAGACTCCACCTGGAATACTGCATCCATATCCTTGTTTGTAGCACAAGGGTGTGGACCTTTTGGAGCTGGTTCAGAGGAGAGCTATAAAGATGATCAGAGTACTGTAATGTTTTCTCTGTGAAGATAGCCTAAGAGGGCTGGAATTGTTCAGTCTGGAAAAGAGAAGGCATCAAGGAGACTTCATTGCATCCTTTCAGTACTTAAAGTAAGCTCGTAAAAAAGAGACAGAGTGCTTTCCACAAGGGCTTGTAGAGAAGGGAAAAAGGGTAGTGGTTTAAACTAAAATAGGAGAGATTTATATTAGATGCTAGGAAGAAAATTCTTTACCCATAGGATAGTGAGGCACAGACATAGTTTGCCCACAAAAGCAGTAGGTGTCTCAGCCCTGTGAGGGTTAAGGCCAGGCTGGACATGACCCTAARCAACTTGATCTAGTGGGTGGCATTCATGTCCATGGCAGAGGGRTTGGAAATAGAGGATCTTTAAAGTTCTTGACAACCCCAGCTTCTTTGTGATCATATCATTSTCTGATTCAGGTAGGAAATCTGTGCCCTACATTATTGTTCCTGAGGYAAAAAGAAAGCTGCAAAAGTATTTTATCACTTTGGAATCTTCTTCCAAGGATTCCAAAACTTCCTAACTCGTTAACTTCTCCCCCTAGCAGGTGGCTRAACACTGGAACAGGCTCTCCTGGAAAGTGGTCACTGCACCAGACTACAAGGAGTATTTGGACAATGCTCTCAGGCACAGGGTGTGTCTCCTGGGATGTCCTGTGAAGGATCAGAATTAGAACTTGTGGGCCCCTTYCAAATCCAAGATACCCTATGATTTTATGATTCTGTGACATTAGAAGCAGTACAAGGAGGAGGAGTATGTGAAAAATTGGGGCATCCTGTGAATAGGATCCAGCCTTGACAAGCCATAAGTGCAAGTGTTATTTGTTTTAYTATTGAAGTAACAGTCATTAAGTGTCACATAAGTTTCTTGACCAGACTGTGCTGACCAAAATAAAGAGAGCCTTGTCTCAGTATTTTCATCTTTACCGCCCCAGAATTATGACCTTGAAAGAAGTAAATAATCATCTGAAAATGTTTATTCCTTGTCAAATGTGCCTCTTTCTCAGGACAGCCTTAGATGACTTCAGGTGGTAAAGCTGAGAAAGTTTTAGCAGGGTGTGTAAAACATCAAGTGAAAACAAAACCAAAAGAAATACCCGTATTTTGACTGTAGTCACAGTTTGGAAACAAGAAAATGAAGCAGAAAAGATGGCCATCTTGCTCAGCACTCAGCACATTACATTTGTATGTGGACATTATTGCAAGTCAAGATTTGAAYGCATTACTGTATGATATTTTTTTCCTTTTTAACAAAAACTATGTCTCAAATGTGCAACAAGATATTCCCTTGTCATATTCACCTATCAGACTACAAAGTCAGGCTAAAACAACAAGGATAAGTCACACAACTACTTCAGCTACGCTTTGCATCTCAAATGGGATGCTTCCGGTATTCAGCACCTTCTTTGCAGTAAAGTCATTAATTTTCAGGATGGTGTGATTGAGGTTTTGAGTGTTTTTTGAGTTTTTGAAGCGTTCTTTTAGCTATGACAGCTAAGTGGCTCTGCATGTCAAGAGTATAAGTTAAATGGACTGTGACCAAAACAAAACCTTCCCTTTCTTTTCCCTTACAGTGTAAGCCTATCCATAAAAACACCATGTAACACTCAAGTAACTCAGATGTATACTCAGTCCACTCAGATGCATAATATCCATTTAGAAGGCAGCACAAATGTAGGCACATTTGACACTGAAAARTTAATGTGATGAACTTCTCATCAGCTGGTCATGGGTCTCAAGCTCTTCTGCACACACACACACCATCACCCATCCCCCACCAGAAATTTTACTTCAGCATGAGAATAAATTTAATTTATTTTAAATTTAATTTWAWTTTAATTTAMATTTCTCTAGTAAATTAGRGAAACATACACTTTGTTACTTTGTTAATGAGGAAAGAAGCACCATTTAGGTCCAGTTCTTGCTGAAAGGAGTCATTATTTGCTTTTCCATTTATCTGGAACTGACCTGCTCTGGATGTTTTATAGACATGTCTTTACTGCATTCACTTGCCAGTGTAGAAAATTGGAATTAAAAATGGCTAATTTTTGATTTAATTTTCAGATTAACATGATTGAAATGTTTGGTGAAAACTGAAGAGAAAGAATGAAAATAKGAACAGAAAATAGTGGTAGCACTACCAATTATTAGATATGGGGATCTTAGAGGTCTTTTTCWACCTTTACAATTCTATTATTCAGATTTTTTTTTTGTACTCTTGTAGAAGCATTGAAACTTTCCTCTTCCAGTGAGGTTGATCTGATTATGTGTTGTGTATGATTGTTTCACCACTTATTCTTTATTTAAGTGTGCTTTCCATCCCACCACTGAGTATATGCCATTAACAGAATTAGTTAGCTCTTTTTTTTTTTTGTTCAAAAGTTATGGTCAGACACTTAAATATTTATATCAGAATAAAGTTATTATTCTGTTAGAAAATCTGAATTTCTSAACAAATAGACATTCTTGTCATTTTAGGTACCTGCCATTACCAAAGAATCACAGAACTTGAATGCAATTTGCTGTCACCAGCCCTCCCCAGTGGAGTAGCTGTGCAACATGTCCTGTAAATTCTCTTGTCACCAAAGACATGCTTTATGGAGCATTATGTCACTGTGAGCACTTCCTTCTCCCTGTTGCTATTACATCGTGCTGTCACATGTGGCACCTCTGGGAGTGATGTAATGACACAGCAGTTTGGCATGCCTCAGGGAGCAGCATTTCTAAGAGGGTGCTGTGGCAATGGAATGGATACCTAAATGAAAACCTGCTTTTTATTACCAGCAAGCCTTAAAGCATAAGCAAAACATTCACACATTAGGAAATGCCTTGTTGAGGAAAAGCTAATACTTCAGTTCTCTGTGGATTAATTAGGAAAGGAGCCCCATCCAGGACCCACTATTGTTTACTTGTATAGTTTTCAAGCAAGCTACAGTGTTCAGCTGAAGTCTAATTGTGCCTGATAGACCCATTACTTTCTAATTTGAACAGTGTTGTAGAATTTTCCCTAGTGATTAATTAAACTAGAGATAGTGCCCAAAAACTTCATAGAAAGCCAGACCACTTAAATTTTTCACAATCTCTGCCWGAGTTGATGTATGTATATTGTTCAAAGCCGGAGGGGTCTTCTACCCCTCACTTCCTAAGTTTACAATACTGACAATAACCCAGGCTGGTGAGTGTCTTTGTTCCCCATCACGGCTCTGCCCTGCAGATGCCCATAGGGGATCTCGTAARTCCCAGGAAATCTCAACTGCTTTTCACTTTGGCTTATTTCCTACAAAGGTAGTTTTCTGAATAAGGTTAAATGTGCAGCACTTGTGAAAATGCCTTTGACTGTAGCCAAAGGCACTTAGAAGACAGGAAAGCTGTCACTTAACTGCTGTCCACTTCAGAAACCACTGAGGGCAGCAGGAAGCAAAAAGAATGGTAAGATGATTGCATCTTTTACAATTTCTTTTCATTGCTGCTACTGCAACTGCCCTCTCAGTGATCTGACTTTTATTATTTGATCTTTCTTTCTTTTAATGCTGAGTGTTTTTCTGAGAAAGGATCACCCCAGAAAATTCGCCTGATAAAGTACAGCAAATGGGTGAAGAGAGGGATGGAGAAAGACAGCTTCTTAAAATGTTGCACGGATGYTCACAGATAAACCAAGGAAAATAGAGAAAAGTAATGATTTAAAGGCWGTTCTGTGAGATTTAATACATTTCTGAGATGAAAGGGTGAATATTTGGACTATGTGGGTTCTGAGTAAGATGCTGTGATCTTTAACTAAAATTGTTTCAATATTTGAACTGAATTCATGTGTTTACATATTTAATGTGTATAAAACTGTCTTTTTAAGATACCTCTTTCCATTCTTGAAGTAGTTTGAGCTACAAATGTATTTACGTTTGAGGAGTGTTGGAGCTATGTTTACTGTAGACCCATTAAGAAGCTTGTGTGGGGTCGGATGTACTTAGGCACATTATTGTTTGTAAACACAGACACATCTAATCWGTAAAGCATTAAATGAAGTCTTCACTCACTGAGAAGTTCATGCAGACAAATATTCTATCTTGGTACCTGATTGATGCTAAGTGCATCTCGGTTTGCTCAGCCAAGGCTGGTGTGTTACAACTTGTGTTTTATGAATTTCCTGTAGAATGGRTGTTCTTGTACCCACTCCATTTGTCTTTCTGTCTGATTTTTGCACCAAGCCCCAAAACACCTGGCAGAGTACAAAACTGCACACACAGTGCATCCTGCAGTGCATTATAGGCATTACAGGTAACCTCAAGGCTGTTTAGCCCACACCGAGCTCTGTGGTCGTGTGCCTGCACCACTTGCAGGATTGAAACTATACACAGACTCATTATCTTCCAGCTTCACTCCAACATGGGCTATGGATCACCAATATTGTGTTCATCTATTTATGCTTTCAGAAGGCATCTCTCCCATCTGGGAATTGTCTTCTGTCTTGTTAGCATTGCCCAGTGTAGCCATAGAAACTATAGRTGACAAAAGTGTTCCCTGAATCATTTGGGCTCTCGCTATCATCCAAAGATGGTGGAAACATTTCAATCTGTTTTGAAAAATTTGATATAAGGTCTTTTTATTTAAAGAGGTTTTTACAGAAGTGGTTACGTTTTACAGAGAACTCTGATACCAAAGATAAAATTTGATAGGAATATCAATGGTTTATTTGGAKATCCAGTTTGGATTGTTAAATTCATCTAAAAGAAAAACAGTCTATTGAGAAAATTTTAAAAAAAGAGAAAGCTGCAGATGATGGTACACTGTATCAAGCCTGGCTGAGCTAGATGGAGTTCCTTTTCCCCCATCAGCCCTCACAGTGTTACTGTGCTGTGCATTGGTGACTACAAAGGTGCTGATAACTCACCAGTGTTTTGGCTATTAGTGAGCAGTGCTGGAACAGCACCAGCACGAACTCTCCAATATTCCATCCCCATCCATAAGCTGGGGGTGGGCAAAATCCTTGGAGAGGGCACAGCTAGGCCAGCTGACCCAAAATGACTGAAGATATGTTCAATGTCAGCCCAGATATAAAAGCTAAGAAAAGGAGGAGTATGGGAGGACATTCATTATTCACAAGGTTTGCCTTCCAGAGCAACAGCGCTGTGTGCTTGGCAATGGGAAAAYCTTTTGTTCTCCTCTTTGTTTGTGCATATGTAATTTTTCACTTTTGCTTTAGTAAACTGCTTATATCAATCTACAAATTATTTTCCATCTTATTCTCTCTCCCCTGTGCAACTGGGAAGAAGCAGTGATAGAGAGGCTTGGTGGGCACCCRGCATTCAAATAAGGTCAACTCAGCACTTATAAAAAAATAAAAAACAAACCAGATTTCACAATTCTATTTTATTCTTTGAAGGTACTGTTTTTGGTCAGTGCTTAATTATAGCAATCATTAAAATAATTATTATTTGGAAAAGAATGCTTATGAATAATATCCACTGATGAGATCTCCTTTACAAYGCTAAACTTATGGATAATTAATCCTCTGTGACAACCTAAAATTCCTTGGGAAGCTCAAGGTGTTTGCAACTTCAATTACACTCTTTATCTRTCAAAGATTAAATGATCTGCAAAAAGTTAGAATGGGAAATCAAAGAAATGCAATTTAAATTCAGAATCTGCACTTTGATTTGGTATATTCAGGCCTTGCAACATCTGAAATTAAACCAGTAGATATTCTTTCTGCCCAGAGGAGAGTATAAAATTTCTATAAAAGCTTGGTCATTCTAGAAATTTTTAATGTAGTAAAAAAGAAAAATATGCTGAGAAAGCATTTAAAATAGAACGTATAAAATATTTTTTAAATAACGTAATCAACTTGTGTCAGGCTGACCTTTTCAGGCATTGATTTTTTTGTGTGGTAGTTTGCTTTCTTTTATTTAGGGGGAAAAAATTAGATTCAAACAAGACCATAATTTTTAATGGCACCCCAAAGCTGAATTGCAGGAAAAGATGTGCTTTCAAGCCACTATTATTTTAAAGCCTCAAAAACCATGAAACCTTTCCCTCTGTAATATAATAATAAAGTAATCAGCTTTATATAAAAAGCTGTATATTCCACAGTACATTTTCCCACATGGGATATAGCGTTAATCTTTCAATTATTGAAAATAATTTGTTCATTAAAATATTATTATTTGTAATCCATCACCAGGTACAGTTCCCAATCCAAATTACTTTTCTCCAGTACTGCACAGTGCATGTAACAGGCAACTTCTCCAGAGAAAACTTGCACTCCAAACATACAGCATATACATTAAGGGTTATAGGTAAAAACTGCTGGAGTCCTGAAGAAGAAAGGACAGTGAATTCCTTTGAGGTCTAGTAGAAAGTGCTGAATGAAATGTAAGCCTTTAYCTATAATCTCTGTATTTTGAACCACAAGTCTATCTGACCTGAGTACTTACTTCTGTACCACAGAACTAGTGGTTTCTGCCTTGCTCACTTGCTCAGCACAAAGTTGGTCAGCCCTACCAAAGGGGTCAATGAGAAGTAGAAGCAGGCAAGCCCAAGCAGTGGTTTGCTTGCAACTGTCCTCCTTCATGACTTGCTTGGGTGTTGCAGGATGTTGGTGTAGTTTTTGTTTTTCAAATTTGTGAATGGGTGCTACTTCCATCTGTAAGTCAAATATGGCATTATTGTCTAGACGGTATTGTCAGGCTCAAACTTAGGACAAACTTAGACCTGCTGGTCTAAGCCTGTTCTTACTTTAAGATTAGACTAGCACAGTTTGTCTTTGTCAGCAATGCCCCATTTTGTTATCTCAAGGATGCAGGTTCATCTGAGTATTCAGTTACTCCTGTTTGCAGTCATTTTGTGTAGTTCCTCCATTTCATAGTCAGGTCGAACTGATTTCCCTCTTGCAAGAGTTTGATGTGCATTGTTATGATAGTTTGCATCCTTAGAGAGAGGGAATTTGAAGAATGACATCCAAGGTCACCTTTTCATGAAAACCAAGAAGTTGTGAGAGCTGTGCCCTCTCCCACAGCATGATTCAAATTGGGGCTGTTTTGTGACAGGACTCTCATGAGAAGGAAAGCAGGAACAGCGTTGTGGKTGTGTGTTTGGGGAAGCCTTTTCCCAGGCTTGGGGAAATGAGCTTTACAAATCTTGCCAGCAGGCAGGGCTTAGCTAGTGAACTACCAGCTGCCTGGTCCTACACRTAGCAAGGGAGCAGCTGTTTGAGTGATCTCATACAATTGATTTGCTGCTGTTTCCTGACAAATGAGTTTGCTCTTTATTAGCCCTGTTCATAGTCTCAAAAGGCAAAGTGCTGTTCATTCTTCCCTTACAAAGTGCATTTGCTATTATTCAAAGTGTTCTGTTCTTTTACAGCTTTTAAAAATTGATGATTTAATTTTTTCTCTTTCTTCCCACTTAAAAAAAATACCACACAAAACCTCTTTTTAAATTTGTTTCACTTTTACAATTAAAATGTCCATATGCCTATGTGGAAATACGCATGGACCTGAAAAAATTTCGCAAGGTCTTAGGGTCATAGGGTCWTTTCATTTAGTGTGATTTTTCTGTAGTTTAAGAAATACATTCTCTGTGCTATAGAAAACTGGGGAAGCAGTCTTGGTGGSATCCCATTTTAGTGTCACTGCACTCCTGACCCACCTGCCGGCAGATGGAGAGCTAAGTCTGAAGAGAAAAAAATTCCATTTTCATGGCTCCTTGTGTCTTTTGATCTCACCCTCTGATTTTAGTTTAAATCCTCTGGAAAGACTGTAATACTGCTAAAGTCTTATAGCTAAATACTACTTTGAAGGTTAAAAAATCATAAACAACCCAACATGAATTACTCTCTAGTCTCTTCAAAATCAATTATTACCACTCAAGACAACAAAGTGTTACAGAAAGATTAAGATCCACAGTAAGAGCCAGAATCCAATAACAAAGTGCACCTGAGAAGGGGAAGCAGACATTTCTTTTTTTTTTTCTGAACTATCTCAGAGAAGAGGTAACACCAGGTCAGTTCAAATTAGTCACAGAAAGGGAGAGAAAAATAAATGGTACAGTCTTGATGTGAGAAGATGCAGAGGATGATCTTCCTAGAAGCTGTTTGATGGTTTAAGAAATTATTGTGATGAGAAGTTCTGACATCTTAAAGTTACTGGAAATTATAAATGAATGTTAAATGCCYGGATTTGATAACAGCAGTTAATCTTGGGATACATTAATTAAGACCCTCAGATAGGTTTTACAAGAATGCTTGAGCCTTGATTTGGCWTCTGCTCCCAGATTAGTCTCATATTGGGCACTGAACTGGAAAACAGATCTGCTTTAAATTCTATGGTTATATAACAAATATATTTCATTTACTCTGAGCTTAAGCTTCTGAATTCTTTCACATCTTCAGTATCATCCTCCCTCACCCCTCTCCAAACCCCTCCCAGGTCGATAGACACAGCAATTTGTAACAACAGATACAGATTCCAGACACAAATTTTTGAGTTAATTCACGACACCAGACTAGGGCAAGAGATTTATATTTATGCTATGTCCTTCCACAGCCTTTCTGTAGCATGAAGAAACCTTCAAGGGTACGCTACAGGCAAAATAAAAATGACTTGATGTTTTAAATAACTTATGAGACAACTGTGGAAATAAATGCAAAGGAAAATTCTTATCAGAAGTCAGTTCTAACATTTGCAGGGATTATAATGGAAGCAGTATTTGGTTACAGGCAGAGCCAAGAATATGACGTAGCTAAAAGTTGAAATCCAAGCAAAATGCAGAATAGACTATCTTAAAGGAAGAATTTTCTTCTTATTTTCTGAGTGGTCAACATCCTTTGTGGTAAAAAGTATCATGTATTTAAAGACTATCATAATATGTACACCTAAAATGAAGGAGGTAATCTGGCAACCCTGAATCTSTATTTTCCYAGCTTTTCACTATTTTTCTTTGCMAWCTTGAWTTCTTCTTTAAATTTATGAGGGTTTGGGCGCTAAAATGCATGTATATTTCTCCTCCAAAATGCTCCAGGTTGAATTTGGTTTYTATATAAYGTTGAATGTGAAGTAGACTTGTATAAGTATGTCTAYAAGTATGTTGGGTCTATGTGTTTATTAGATTAGGAATCAAATTACCTTTAAGGATTTTTAAAGCAAATTGTTTTCCCGACTAAGAAATATCTCTTGCATATTGTAATTGCACCTTAGAGTTTGAAATAAATTAATTTAGAAGCAACCTGGCATCACAAAAGCATGAATGGGAAAAGTATTATTAGATGAAACATGACAGCAAGTTCAGAACAAGAGTATCTTTGTTTTTATCCTGGTGTTTTTAAGGATTAATGCATTCACAGCATGCTGAATTTTTCTGAACTTTTAGCACATGAGACTTAAGGGACTACATGTCAAAGAGGTTGAATTAACTAAAACATTAGTGCTTGGAGATGTTTCATTTTAAAGACCATATCCTTGAAATTTTAAAGTGGGTAAAATGTATTTCATTATTTCTAGTATGTAAGCCACAGTGCCTTGGAGAGAAGGAAGACATGAGGAGCTGAAGCTTAGGAACATGGTTGGTTTTTCAAGAAGCATGAAAGAGCAGCAGTGAATCTAAATGCCTGCATGTTTGCACAGCAACACTGGCTTCTGGAGACTGTTTGATGCTTCTGTCATTCAGAAGGWGTGCTTGCAGCATTGAGTAGGAGAAGACCTCCCACCACCTTAGTTCAGTCAGGAGGAGAGTGAAGAATCAAGGTTTATGAGATTCTGCCCACTTTTCAAATACTTAAAAATTTGCTGTGTGCACCAGATCCTCTGACTCAGGAGAGGCTCACGTGAAGATAGACTTCCTCAGCAGCTGTGATAAAGTCTTCCCTGGAGAACCTTGCAGAATACCTATACAAGGACTGAAAAAGAAGGAAAACAATGAAGGGAAGAGACAAATAGAGGCATAAATTAGGAAGTATTGGCTGTCTGCTAGGATCCGCATCTAGCCAGTAGAGCTGCAGTTACAGGATAATTGCAGGGCTCTTCTATGTAACTTTCAGTGGCCTCTGCTCCTTTCAACCATACTTAGCTCATTCACACAAAATCACCTTTTTTTGTCACCAGCACTCACTGGTTTTGATATATATGACACTGTTTTGTGAACAGTTGTAGAGCATGGCTGAGAAGAGGTGGATATGATCTGAATTGTCCTCAGGATGCTACACAACCAGCAGTATCTGTCAGTACCGCATCTGTTTGCACTACCCAGCCTCAGTACTGGGGATACATCTTCACACTTTGCTTCATTCTAGAGTTGCATTAGTCAAAAGTGAATCCTGCYTGTAGTGACCCCAAACCAAACAGACTTATCCATTCTAGTTGATGTATACTGAATTTAATGCAGTTGTATCAGTAATCTTGTCTCAACATCAATTCACAGAAAAAGAGAGCRTGGATGGCAAATAACAAAGAAAGTGGGCTAATGGAATTCATTAATATTTTATAATAAAAATAAAAATAATAATCCCAATAGGCATGCAATTTTGCCTTTAGGAGAAGGTTGAATAATAGTTGCCTAGTAAYGAAGAAAGSCCAGGTTAYGAGCTCCATTCTGTAGCAGGAACATCTATGGAAGTGGAGGCTGGTACMCAGAGGCTAAGCCTCTGACCCCGAGTTGCTTTCACACACTGGTAATAACCTGCTGGAATAGCAGCAGCAGCATATGGCTCCTCAAAGGGATTTTGCAGACTACAAAGTGAGAGGGTGGWTTGTTTTTGATGAGATTCGATGTCATGTGGAGGAGCTTTATTTGTACAGTAAAACCAACTTTTTAGCTCAAAGTTCAACRCTGATACACCATGCTGCCCTTTGGATTTCCAGTGTTATTATTTGATCTTTATGAAGATCTTTCCTAATGAGGAGCAAATTGCTCCTGGAGTTCTCRATCATATTTTCCACCAGGCTTATCTCTTTGAGCTGTTGTTTTTTTGTTTTCTGGGTTTTTTTTTGGGTTTTTTTTCCCACATTTCACAGATAAATTAATATAATCAGAAGCTTGAGAAGCATAAAAACAAAGAAAAACCTGTGTAATCTCCCTGTTTCTTAATAAACAGATCCATGGACAATAAGCTCTGTCTGCTACCCCAAAGTTCTATGTCATTAGAAATTACAACTGTTTTCTTATTTAAAAATTAGATTTTTAGAAGCTAGTTTTTACTGGTCACCAAGGTCTTTGAAGCAAAGACAACACCAAAAGAAAATTAAAGAATAACCAGCACTGATTCCCCAGTGCACTTTTTCTATTATATCTTTTTGGGACTTTTTAGGGTCTTTTTTCTGTCTGACACTATTGATTATAAAACTAAGCTTAAACCCTCTTCCTCYTATTCTCTAGTGTGTTTCACAACCTCCCCTTAGATTATACATTTATTACTAATTTTCTTACCAGATGGGGAATCATTACTTTTCTTGTTATGTTATTCTGACAAGCTCAGTGAATGTTTCCATTAAACACACAAGTATTTAYGTGTGTTTGTACCATTGCACTATATAACTTTGCCTGGTGGTTTTATTCATGGTGATTACTAGAAGTGATTGGCAGCCCACCATTGAGCCTYCCACAGGACAAAACTGAAATCACAAAAGTTTTCCATACCCTGTACCWGTGCTACACACCAAAGATATGTTCAGTGGAGAAGATAGAGGAGTGTGTGACAACCTGCTCACTCTTCAAATGTCATGGGAGACTGTGAAAAAAATGTTTGCATATGGTAGTCCCAGAGTTGCCCAGGCAAGTCTCAGAAGGAGACAAAAATCACCTGTTTTTGTAATATTTCTCTGGCCAGATACACACTTGCCCACAAAYACACTAACAGATGCACATCCCTGTTTTTCCCTCATTTTATTATTTTTTAACCCTGTGCTAACTGAACTGTGTAATTAGTTAACCTGTACTTACTAGGATGAAGGACAATGGTATTTCTTTAATGACAACCATTTTCACAACTGTATTCAAAGTGYTTATCATCACCAAATTACTTCTTAGGGGAAGGACAGTTGGAAAGGATGAGAGATGTTCTTTCCTGCAGTTGTGGGAATGCAGAGAGTATGTTGTGGTGTTACAAGACACCATCACCATGGCAGAACTGACTGTGAGAGGAGTTATGAGCAGGAGGAGAAGTGCTTCTCATAGGAGAAGAAGTGCTTCAAAATATAAAAACACTTTTTGAAGATTTGAGGAACACCTGCTTTCTAAAAATGGTAGAAAGCTGCAATATATGTATTCTGTTTCCTGACTTYAACTTTTGTGTTTGCCTTGTTTGGCAGAGATGGAGTTCAGTGGAAAGAGCCATCCATTCGTTCCCTAGGAAAGGTATTTTTGTCCATCTCAGATTGTACCCTCTTGTGTGACTAGCTGCTCTGTTCAGGTTACCAAGAACTATGGGTGATGAATTTTTCCTAGAGGTGAAAATATAGTTATGTGCATACTATACCAGAGAAGTAAGTAGAGTAGAGAATAAAAAAATATAGCTTTTGGGGAAACGTTATTTAACTATCTGCAGGTAAATGCTGATGGTTTGTTCAGTCTGGTACCTTCTGAGTGACAAGGCAAACCAACATTACAGCAATGTCAAACACTTGTTTCCAACATTTCCTGAATTTTGACATATTTCACAGCAGCGAGATGTCCTAGCTCTGCTTGGTTGCAGGAGATAGATGTATAGACTTAGACTTCTGAATTTCCATAATTATTTTTACCAAGTAATACTTCTTATCATGTAATTCAATAAAATGCTGTAAAATGTGAGAAATTAAGTGAAAAATTAAGAAATAAGTGGAAAAAAAAAAAAGAAAATTAGACTAAAGAATAATCTATGATTCACAGTATAGTAAAACCTACCTTTTTTTCCACATCTTATTTGTCATTGTGTAACTTAGCCTTTATCTGTTCTTCTTTATTGTAAAATATATCCTCACATACTCTGAATAATATTTGTCTTCTTGATTCTGCAGTTATCTGGTAGAAATATTTTCATTATTATGAAATGCAAGGCTGAATTTTAAAACACATAACTGCAAAAAAAAAACCAAACAAACATAGAGGTGAAATTTTTAATAATTCAAGTGCAATATTTGCATATTTTAGGGAAATGTTAATCTTTCACCTCATACTAATCTATTATATACATCTTTTCTTTTAGAGGAAGAGTGATGAAAAAAGCAGCTAATACACATGTAAGTTCAACATGTATGCAAACCCTATGAAAGTAGTATTTGTTAAAAGAGATTAATTGGAACATATTGTAATAGAAAAGGCAAGAAGTGTCTTTCACAATACAGAAAGATGCTTTTTAAATCCATTTATTTGGTTAAAGAGTTCTTCCTATTTTGTATGACATAAAATCTTGCCCATGCCTTTTTATAGAAGCACATACATGTCTTCCTTAGATGTGTCCTTTGCCTTCCGTAGCTGCTTGGCAATTTCCAGATAAACCTTTCAATCTTCCAGATAGTATCAAAAAGCCAAAATTGGGCAATTACATAAGAAATAACTTGAGAGATTTCTTGAGAATTTTTTTTAAATTAGCTGCTGTTATCTACTGGCTTTTCCTATTTTCTGCCTTTCTGAGCACTTAAGCAGCTTGCCTGTGRGACCTCAAGCTCTAAACCAAAATCTGTGGGACCTCCAACTCCAAACCAAAACTAAACCTAGATTTTAGTGAAGAGATGCATGGAATGGCAGGTACATGCTTAGCTCACTGTAGACCAGAGGCAACTGTGCAGCTCTGCTGGTAGTGTATGAATGTATATACACACAGATCTGAATATATATTGTTGCATGTATCCTGAATTCCAAACTTAAGAATGGAAGTGCTTTTTCCAAATGTATAATGTAGGACATATGTCAGAGTTAGCTTAAAAATTTTCTTCATGTTTCAGGCTAATTCAAAAAGAAGGAATTTTTTAAAGTGCAAAAATAACCACTAAATGGGCTAAATAACCACTATTTATTAGTGGATTAGAATTTTATTTAGTATTTTCCCCTTGCTAAAATGAAGCTATACTACTTAATGAAGCTATACCACTTAATAAAGCACTATTCTCTGCCAATGAGCATAATATGGATATATAGGTTGATATTTATTTGGCTACAAAATACTGCTGGACTTTATTTTCCCTCAGGAATTGTTGGTAAAAATAGAACATAAGGAAGAATATTTCCAGACTATTGTGAGAATCCCTTTTTTCTCAAATAATTTTACTCTGAGTAGGATATGAATCTTACTGGAACAGCTGCCTGTTACAGAAATCCTGCTATGAAAATGTGGTAATGTCACAGTTTGGTGTATTTGGGGGATTCTTTGTTTGTTTGTTTGTTTGTTTTTGTTTGTTTGTTTTTAAGACTCAAGATAATTTTACTTAATTAATCAAGTACTGCCTAAAAGAAAAAGAGAAATCCTTACTATTAATGACTTCATTAATAAGCCTTGTCAAACAACTGAATTAGTAAAAATGCATGAAGCAATAAATGGAATGGAATGCTGTGTTCAGTTCTGGGGTCCTCCATACAAGAGAGACCGGGAGATCCTGGAGTGCATCCAGCATAGGGCAACAAAGGTGATAAGGGGACTGGAGCATCTGTCTCATGAGGAAAGCCTGAGGGATCTGGACTTGTTCAACAAGGAGAAGAGAAGACTGGGAGGGGACATTATCCAGGTATAAGAGTGTCTGAAGGGAAGGTATCAAGAGGCTGGATCCACGCTCTTGATGGTGCTGAGCAGTAGGACAAGAGGCACCAAGCAGAAACTGATACACAGGAATTCCTATCCAAATATGAGAAACACTTCTTTACTGTGCAGGTGACCATGCACTAGATCAGACTGCCTAGAGAGCTTGTACAGTCTCCTTCTTTGTAAATATCCAGGAAGTGTCTAGACAAAACCCCATGTGCTCTAGGAGATTCTGCTTGAGCATGAATGATGGACTAGGTACGCTCCAGTGGACCCTTCCAATCTTACACATTCTGTGATTCTGTAATTTTTTTTTTTTCTTCTCTATGAAATATCTTCTATCTCTGCTATTTCTGGCCTACCACTACAGAACACTGCCTCCCATTTGCTACTCAAAATAATTAAATATTATCATTGGAGGTATGAACTATCCAATTAAAGATTTGCCAAAATCTATCTAACTTTTAAAGAATCAGTTGGCCTTGTCCATAGGAAAACCACAACATAATTGAGAAAGCAGTATTATGAACCTWCAAGGAAGTAAGAGTTCCATTAGAATAAAGATCAAAATCTGATCAAATATGAATCCTCTCTAGCCACGRTCCTTCTGCATTATTGGATGGAAACTAAGTGTAGACTCCTTTGCTTTGTCCAAGATACATATTGGGTATTGCTTGCTTGTTCACTGAGGAACTGAGAATTTACTGGCAACATTTCAAACAACATATGGTATGCTTTAAATAATCATGTATTTTACAACTGCAGTCCACAGATATATAATTCTAAAGTATTTGAAAGAAGTCCTAGTTTTAAAGTTCAGAAGACACAAAGGTCTGCTAACATAAAAATATGACTAAATTTTCACCAAATTGGCAAATACTGTGAATAGCACTCTGTAATYATTAGAAATACTGATGAATAGATGTTACAGTAGATGAAGTGTTGAGCTCTTTTTAGCTGTATGCTATTGTAATGTTTAAGCACACTGTTGTGTCTGTGTGAACAACAGACTATAAAACACTTCTGTSGTCAGCACTGGTCAACAGGAAATGACAAGACTCTGCAATCAGTAACAAACTGAGAGATTCTTTCTTTCAGAGAGTGGTCAGAAGTCCCATTTCCATTTGCAGAACAGTCTTGTCATGAATGAACATTGCAAGTTTTAACGCTTAGTTCAAAGTAGCTTGAAAGCTTTTCAAGGATTATACAAGTTAATAAACAAACAAACAAATAAATAAAACTSTGTTTTCCCAGTTGGTTCATCTAGGAGCTTAGGAAACTTACAACTAATTGAGTTTTATTTCCAGTTTAGAATATTTACTGAATCATATTTGAACTCCTACGTTTTTGCAGGAAAATTCAAAAGTTCAAAGCCCATGGCACAGAGAGCTCACATAAAGTTCTTTTGGTCCAGTTACACAGATCTCTCCACAGTTCACTAATCTCTTGCTTTTGTTGTTTTTTTCCCAAATTGAGCAAAGCAGAAGATGGGTTCTTGGTTTACAGAGGCCACTGTTAAAACACTAAGACTGTTTACATGTCTTTTTTATAGAAAACCAAAGGAGTAATAATGGTAAGARAAGACCACTCAAATAAGGATTAGAAATGAGTTCTAGGTTATTAGCACACTGTACTGGAATTTCAAAAATATAGCCATCTTGGCTCAAAGGCAGGCTTCCTTCAGGACCTTGAAAGAACAATTTGTTTTACCTTGGTGTCCATTCTAACACCTGTAAAGTGAAGATAAGAGAAATGTATTTCACACACCATTTGTTTTAGTTTTGTGAAAGAAGAGTGTATAGCCTGAGGAGTATAAAACATGAATACAAATGGAGCAACAAGAATTTTAATGGAAGGCTTCATAGTCCAAACTTTTGGTGCAGTGGTTGTTTTGTTTTGTTTTCAATTAAAATTGTGAACACTGATATATGAGTACATGTCACTAGTTTACAAAAGGAACCTCCTCTTTCATTCCTGTGATTGCTTTCTTACACTCTACCTCACTTTTCTTTATTACACCATGACAACATAATTATTTCATTAGTTAAAGAATTAATATAACAGGGTTGCTAAAGTATTTCATTACTTCACAGTACTTCTTCAGTGTTAGCACTCAAGTCTTCAGCTATTTTCAGCAGAGAAACTGTAGAAAAGAGGGAGAAACCAGTGCCTCATTTAGCGCAGCATGGGCTGTGATCACTGTACTGTCAAAAAAGCCTTCAGCCAGAYTCACCTTGAAGTGTAGTGTTTTCAGAAGGGCTTGCTTTGAGTTTGGGTTGGGTTTTTTTCAATACCTAAGATGTCAGTTGGATATTTATACGACTTGCATGGTTASTAAAAGAACAGCATAAATGTTCTGGTGTCTTTGTAGCATCTCAATTCCTTCTTCTTTCTAAGGTTACCTGTTGCTTTCCCTTTACTCTGCTCAGGAGCTGTATTTTGCAGCTCTCTGGCCCAACAGAGCTTTAGTAGCTTCTGTATTCCCTCTCTGTAATTCAGTGTCTTTGTAGGAAAAGGAGACTGCTGGGAGCAAGTGGATTAAAATAAGACATGGTCTTGCCCAATCTTATTGCCAAATTGTTTTAGAACACCTAATATAAACTTTATATGGATTTTCAGTGATGATTATTGTTCCTCTGCAATGGTAATAGCCTAACATTGTAGAAGACTGTGTTTATCTCTTATTCAATAAGACTAATCAGGTGTGGCAGAAAAGGGTGTTAAAAAATTCTGTCTGTCTCTACAGAATAACTGAGCTACCTGAAATCTGAAAAAATATGGTGTCATCAAACAGGTGCCATGGATGGAGTCAGTGTTAGGGTCAGACTCGTTGAGAGATGTATAATTTCATGCTTGTAYAGATAGTCCACTGCTGTTCATTCTGAATAGGGTTGCTAGATTTTCACTTTGTATCCTTCCTGTGATTATAGAGTCCTCTCTTTTTTCTCTCRATCTCACTTTGCCCATAATAAACATTGCCTACTCAGCCCAGTACTTGAAGTTCAAAATGTTGTCCTCTGAACAGCAGAGCATTTCTTCTCTCTGAACAGGTAAAACAAAGAAGATTTGACTTGACTTATTMATCTTTGAGAGTTTAGAAAAAGTGGACTTAGACATGAAGGAGCTGCATAAAAAACATCAGGGTTTTTAATGCTTCATAATATCTTGCATTTAAAATTAACTGGCACAGGAACTCACAAAGGCCCTAACCATAATAGCTGTAACTATCATGTGGTCAGGAAGTATCAGAAATCAAGACCAACTTGGGTAGCAATGGGCTAGTGATTGTATACAAAAGAGTTTTMTATATATAATCCCATTTTTTTCACAGTAGCATGAAGAGATTGATTATATATGCAACCTAATAAAAACAAGCCTTCAGTGTGCTGCAGTTAAAGAAAGTAATTTATATTGCACTATTGTCACTTTGTTATGGTTTCCTGTAGCTATGTATCTCTTYGTGATGAACAAAGTATCTTGGTTATGGATGTTTTAATGCCATTATTACAGAAAAGAYCTGATTTGATACCTGTCATTTATGTCCTCATCTGTTCCTATACAGTCAAGACAGTCTGAGCCCTTTCTTCCCTCTTTTATGTTTAAATAGCCTAATTTTCTTAACCTTCTCCACTAAGTGGCTTTTCTCTCGCCACCAAGTGAGACATTAGTCTTCTCCTGAGGTTCTTGAAGGTTCCTCTCCCATGTGTTCAAAATATTGTCACTGTAGAAAGAGTTCTACATTACATTCTTCTATTTTTTTCATTTAGCAAGTTTCTTGATAATACTTTCAAGTCCATCTATTCTCTACTTTGTATGTATGCTTCCACTTCCATTTTCTTTCATCTGCTTCTACTTTGTAACAAAGTAAATCCTGACTTACCTTTTGTTTTTTTCTGTAAGTCATTTCATGATGGCCYATTACCTGGGGATATTCATTCCTGAATTTTGTTGTCATGAAATCAGATCTGTATTTATATTAAAATCTTGACATAAAAAGATTTTTTATTTCTTTGCAYCCATGTGAGAAAAATTATGAAAAAGAGATAAGTGAACAAAATATATTTAAACTATGAAGGATTTTGAGCACCCTGTGAAATGCTTTGCTGCTTTATTCCAGGTGTCTGCTTTCATGGATCTCATCTTATAACTTTGAATTCTTAGAATGAATTGAATCCATGGATTTTTGCAGAGAGCCTAGCCTGGAATTCTCTTCTCCAGGATGAAAATTCTTCTGTGTAAATTTGCCTCTTTATGAAGCTAAATTATGATAAATATGACTTCCTTATTCTCAAATCATTATTTCAGTTAAGTACTTCTCAACCTCATGCATGTTTTGCCTCCACTGTTAGAGCAAAAAATTGCTTGCAGTATCAATTACACATGTAGCATTATTTTTAATACTGAATTGGACAGGAGGTGCAAACCTTTTGAGATGCAATGTATATTTATATATTTATGTCGGCTACTACTAGCAGACCAAAAGGTGAGAACATGGAATAACATGGTGTTTAACATACCTATTTGCTGAAAAGATTGTTGGAATTTTTTTAGCTGCCTATAATTAAAATGAGTAGATCCTGAATTATTCATAAATAAATCCTCAAACTAAGTCAGTGCCCAGTGGATTTTGATATTTCATTTCTGAATATGTTGGTAAGTCAAAGTTGCATAGCTAATMCTTCACTTCATCTTTAGCTCCTGAATTCTTTCATCCAACTGAAGATGTCTTGCTACTGGACACTGTTAGTTTTTGATTTTAATAAGGGTTCTCAACACAGGGGAAAAGAAAGCAGTGATCCAGATTTGTATACTTTTCTCTTAAAAGGTGCAAAAGRACCACACGTACCCCAGCAAAAATGTATATACTGCATATTAAGTGACCTGAACTCTTGAGCATCATCTGTAGAGGTGCAAGTAATTGTTTCATGATGATTATTTTCATCAGCCTAAAGCATGAAAGCAATTGAGTGAAAAAAATCCTCATGTTACATAAAATGATTGCTGCCTGTGAGCCATAATAAACAATGATGTTCTCACAGTGCTGATGTTAAGCAGCAGAACAAATGAGTACAGCCTGCTGATTGTGCAATGTCTTGATCATTACCAATTGCTGTAACTCTCAGTAAGTAAATGATTTAATTATTGGGGTGTCTGGATGATCTGTTTCTAAAAGGAACAAATTATAATGGTGAGAATACACCACAGTCACTTTTGACTGCAAATGACTTAAACATCTACTTGGTGTTTCTCATTGTTGGGCTTTGCTTCTGCTCTGCTGGATGTCCAGGGGATGTGTTAAAATGCAACCACAAAGAATGTGAAGCCAATTTATATTCAAGGGATAAGAAATAATGAGCAGAATAAAAAAAAAAAAACCAAAACACTTCAGGACAGCAGAAGGGAAGAGGTAGGAGGGAAGGCTGGGAGATTTATGCCTACAGTGCACAACAGCAGAATTACCATAACTTCACAAGGTTTGTTGCTTTACCATTCCTACAAACCTGGGCTTCATCCAGAAACTCATCCATCTAACTGCGTTATTACTGTATTTAGAATTTKAACTAATTGGAGAGTAAAACTGCTGCAAATTGATGAGTCCATCCAGAAAAAGAGGCTTCCCCTGTATTCCCTGAGAATCTTCCTTTACACAAAGCAGGTGTCCAAGCATGATTTTCAAGTTGAATAACAAGTCTGTATCTACAGAGATACAGATCATCTGCTGTCAGCATTGAATAATGAGTCCTGAAATTGTACAAAAATCATTATCTGACTACAGCAAATTTGTACTTAGGAGCTGCAATTTAGCCCTTAGTTTTAACTGAGCTTCAACCAGATCAGAGCCAGATCAGGTACCTCAATGCTGCATTGTAGCTGACACAACAAATGGCTTACAAACAATAATCCYATCTCCAACAGGATGTTCAGCACTTATGAACTGAAGACTTCCTGATTGTCAGAMAACACTCCTTGCTTCATTTTTTTCCCTTCTGGTCAATGTTAGATCAATTCCTAAGTTTGGAGTCCATCCTTGCCAATATAAGGCATGAAATTACAAGATTTTTAAAAAACTTTGAAAATCYTATTACTCTGCCTACTTTGTGGATTTAAATAATATAAAAGGGGAAAATATAGAAGTAAATTACTTTTTTTTAGACACATCATAGATTCTCTGCACCAGTGTTTTGGTTTTTAAGGMCAGCTCTTTGAAACAGGATCTATCGGTCTCCTTGTGAAAGGGAAATGTTTAACACTGGCTGATACTTTTAGCTGCCAAATGCATTAGATTTCTTGYTGTCTTTCCAGGTTGGTAACAAGCATGTAAGGTGGCTTTATCAGTTCCAAGGAATATTGCTCTCTCTCTCTTACTCATTTTGATTAGATTGCACCATTCTTTCCCATTAGACTGTAATTGCTCTGTAATTATTTTAACTGCAGCTGGGACAATAAGTCTTGATGGAACAGTACCATAAAAGGAGCACTGAGGATTCAAAAATCACCCTCTCACTTGATTTTTATTACTTCTCACCTCCTCCTGCTCTAACTACCACAAAAGGTCACAATAGCAGAAGGAAAAGGAAAGATTAAATAATTTGATTCAGGATGATCGCCTAGATATCCCTCTAGTAATATATTCTCTCCAGAAAAGCTACATTTGTTAGATACATTCTGGGGTGGGGGAGCGGCGGTGTGAAGGGGGAAGTAGGTTTTGTATSTGCTTATGCACCTTGAGCACTTCACTTACTAAAGCATGTATCCAAGGACCAAGGATAGAAAATAGGAAAAAATTATTACAAGGCCTTCGCAAGGTCAGTTTCAGTTTCCTCTGCTAGTATTTCCTATTTCCATCTGTAAGCATTTGTATGATTTCCTAACTCTAGTTTCAGAAAAAAAACTGTTAGAAATGAGCAATTTTTTTTTCCAAAGTCTGCAAGCTAAAATTAATACAAAAAATCTGACCGTCTATCCCTTTATGTCAGCTTTTTTCCACATTTGACTAAAAATCTTGGAATTTCCCACCACTTCTTTAGTTTTATCTATTTTATTACCACTTTTCATCTTTTCTTAAAGAACTGTCTGTATTGGGTAGGCATGGAAAGGTCTTAGGAGGGTTACAGAGGTGCCTTGTGAGAGAGATTGCTGGAAGCCCCAGGATGGGGCTGTTGGTAGTCAAGGCCAAGTCCCTATCACTAAATGAGATAACATATTGAAGAAGGGGGAAAAAGTTASTGTGCAACAACAAATGCTGTCAGAGAAGAAAGGAGTGAGACTTACAGAGAACAGCCCTGCAGACGCCAAGGCCAGTGAAAAAGGAGCAGCAGGAGGTGCTCCAGGCTTTGGAGCAGAGATTCCYCTGCAGCCCATGAAGGTCTGCTGGAGGATTCCCAGGCTAGACCAGGTGGATGTCTGAAGGAGACTGGAGCAGGCTTCTGGCAGGACCTGTGGCCCCATGGAGAGCAGAGCCTATGCTGGAGCAGGTTTGCTGTCCGGACATGTGACCCTGCAAGGAACTTGCACATTCTCTTCCTGAGTGAGTGCACCACGRGAAGGACCCATGCTGGAGCAGTTAATTAAGAACTTCAGCCCATGGAAAGGACCAGCACTGGAGMAGTTTGGGAAGAATTTTTGTGGGAACAAGGTAGGAGTGTGATGAGTCGTTCCAAGGAGGGGATAGGAGCGTCAGAGACAATATATGATTGACTGACTGCAGACCCCAGTCCTTGTCATCCTGTGCCAGTGGTTGGGAACATGCAGAGACAACCAGGAGTAAAGTCGAGCCCAGGAAAAAGGATGACAGGGGAGAGGGAGGGGGAAGAGGCATGGTGTTTTAAAGATTTAGTTTTATTTYTCATTGTCCCACTCTGAGTTGATTTGGAATAAATTAAACTAATTTCCTTAAGTCGAGTCTGTTGTGCCCATGACTGCAACTGGTGAGCAAACTCCACCTCTCCTTATCCCAACCCATGAGCCCTTGGWTTATTTTCTTTCCCCTGTTCAGCTGAGGAGCACAGTGATTGAGCAGCTTTGYTGGGCACTGGTGTCCAGCCAGGATCAATCCACCACACCAGCCTCGACAAACTGGGACCAGACACTCATAAGCTTTTTAACTGTGTACAGCAGCTAACAGAAACTCATACACGTGCTTCTCTTTCATTTTTATAAAGTCATTATTTGCATTCATGTCGTATGTATTTTACTTCCTTTATAGCAAGAATAAACAAGCCCTCTAATGTGAATTTTATGGTGAATCTTCTCTTCTCTTCTACCGACCTGTCATGTTTTAAAATTCTGTTTGTGCAGAATAGTTGTCTTGTGGGTGCCCAAATTTCTCCCCTTTTATTCCCACCTCATTCATTAAATGCAGTGCAATACCTGTGCTTGAACTGAATTCCTAATTTAATGAGTCTCTTTTAAAATACCTGCACATCAGGAACACATATTTGCACAAAGTTGTCAGGTAACCTTGCAATCTGAATGACTTAGTAGCAGATTCCTTGTAAGTGATATGCGTTTGAAAGTAGTGTGTTTACAACTCATTATTTAATTACTTGAATAACTCTTTCATTTATTACTAATTTCAGGCAAAATATTAATTTTTGGCATAACTCCACAAGTGTCAGTGATGGATTGGCCTAGAGAGCTTATAATAATCCTGTTCGGTTTTACTTCCTTAGTAAAATGGAAGATGATGTTAAGAAAGCTGTGGTAAAATGAGCTTCAACATGATAATGTAATTGCAATTACTTCAGATATCTTTTCTTCTGTGTTGCTATCACAAGAAGGGCAACTGTGTAAGAGCAATGGATATCAGTAGAAAAGGTCTCTCTAATTGCTCTTCCTTTGTTGTGATGCAGACATGCCTTTAAATAGCTACTGAGCTGAGCCTGCTATGGAATTCCACCTGCCAATTCATCAGATATTCTGCCTTGGAAAAAAAAACAATTACTGCACACGCCAGCTTTCTGCTTACACTGCTTTACTGGGTTTGCACGGCAAGGTTTGGGTGGTGGGGTGGTCTATAGGAGTGGGGTGACATCTTCTYTGAGAAGCTGCTAGAAGCTTCTCTTGTGTCTAATGGAGCCACTGCTCGATGGATCCAAGACAGACCTGCCGTTGGCTGTAACTGAGCCCATCAGTGATCAGCGCTGGAATAATCTGTTATAGAAGATGGGGGAAAAAAAGCCCAGCAACTTCATCCAAAAGAAGAGTGAGAACATGTGAGAGGAACAGCTCTGCAGMTATCAAGGGCAGTGAAGGCAYCACAGGCACCAGAGCTGAGAATCCCCTGAAGCCCCTGGTGCAGATCATGGTGAGTCAGGCTGTGCCCCTGCAGCCCATGCAAACCCCAAGAGGAGCAGACCATCCACATGCAGCCCATGGAGAATTCCTAGGCTGGACCACGTGCATGCCTGAACTAGCTGYGACCCTATGGGAAGCCTGAACAAGAGCAGGCTCCTGGCATGACCACTGGCCCCATGGAAAGAGGAGTCCATGCTGGGAGCCAGTTTTCTGGCAGGATTTGGGATCCTGCAGGGGAGCCACACTAGAACAGTCTGCTCATGAAGGGCTGCACCATGGAACAGACACGTGCTCAACTAGCTCCTAAAGAGCTACAGCTCATGGAATGACTTGCTTTGAAGAAGTTCATGGAGAGCTATGTCCTGTAAGAGGGACCCTGTGTTGGGGCAGAGGAAGAGTGTGAGGAGTCCTGCACAGTTTTCCAAGAATGCCGGGGCATTCTGAGTGCTTTTTTTACCAGGACTACATATTTAATTTTTAAATAACTCAATTAGTTAGTTCCACTTTTCTGTTTCCCCCTCCTCCAAATGATTCATATTCGTGTGTGATGTGTAGTCACTGCATGTGATATGTAGTCACTGCACGCTCACCACACACAGGATGTGTTTTTTCTTTCCTTTTGAACCAAAAGATGATTTAACTCTTCCCTGGTCTACTGCATTATGATGGAAATGCTTGTGTTTCACTGGCTCTTGGTATGTTCAAATTAAGAGCAGACTGAGCCCCAGAAGCTGTCCTCAACCTAGCCACCTCCTTGAAAAGGTGTAACTGATAAGCCATGGTGCACTCAGAAGGAAGCAAATGTTTTGTCTCTATTTCTGTGTGCCAAGACTTGCAGAGAATTCTTTTGGACTGATAAGCACCTCTTGATAATGGAGATGTTGCCAGCCGGGAAAAAAAGTATCTGTAGAGACTCTACTTCCTCAAATGGATTGTTGAATATTTGTAAGTAACATACATAGCAGTCCTTTGGCAGTGCCACTTATTAGGGAGGAGTTTTTATAGGTGGCAGGAAACAGGACAGAGAGATATGGATAATTGATAGCAAGAGTCTACTGATGATTCTCACCTTGTATTAGGGGAAGAGAAAAGGTTGTCCATTACCTGCAGTTGTCACTAGGCAGTATAAGCCCTTTTAAATGTATATGATTATGCCTCACAGACAGAATGCGGTCTATAAACACTGGACATGAAGAGGCTTAGTGTAGTCCTYGATCCAAAGCCAATTAAAGTCAATGTGGAGCTCTAGGAAAATCAAAGTGCTGAATCTTGCTTACAGTTTATGACTGAAATGAAGCTCTGCTGTGGCTGAATTATTCCTACCCCTTTCATCTTTGTGATGAAGTACTGGTAAGTTCTTAGAGCATTAATGAACTAATTCTCTTTCCAATTATTCAGTCCTCTAGAGCCAACATAGGACCTGAGCATTTACACCCAATTACCTTGCATTAAATCTGAAGGAAAAAATGGCTGTGTTAGCCAAACTGCTTGATGTTTTTCCAGGGTGAGAAACAGCTTTATTTCCATATATCTAAGTTTTTGCAGAGCTAAACCAGTTGATTTTTTTAATTAAATATTGTTCACAAAGGATGAATAAAATGTCAGTATGTCCTTCCCGAGCTGCATTACAGATTGCTGTGAAATTCCTACTTGAGAGAAAACCACTGGCATTGTAAAGTAAAGAAGCAGACTGGTTTGTGCTGATGAAATCCCTCCAGGATTCTGAAGGGCACCACCTCATTTTTTTGCATGCATATTATGTCCTCCTACTGATTCCATTAGTGATTCATGGAAATTATACCTATTAAATACAAAAATATTCATGGATCTGATTGCTGACATGAATATACTGGTTACAAAGGCATTAAGATACCAGCTGTAAATTGAATGAGACATTATTTTGTGAAGTTAAAACATGATAATAGAAGGGTATTTTCTTTAGACTTTTGAATCCCTGCAAGGTAAAATAATTTCCTTTATAAAATAGAACATATTGATTTAATGTGTTTTGTTGTGATTGTAAGTGATAGAGAAGCAGACTTCCTAGCTAGGAAAGACAGCAAAGATCTACAGGATGCAATGGGTTTCCTTCTTTCCACATGGTCTGGGGATATGTTCCTTTGTATCCACAATCAGTGTATGCAGATTTTTGCAGCCTGGCATCTGCAGTCTGGTCTCTGAGCACAGCACCAGCAACATCTCTTATTTTCAAAGTAGCACAAAGGGTGTAAAAGAAGGAATAGGAAGCACTGAAGTATTATTACAATAAGATCTTGCCAGACCTAGTAAAATTGATAGAAGGAGTGAGATTATTAACAGGGAGTCTCCGTAAGCAGCATTGGGCATTTAATCTGCCAAGAAACATCTGTGTAGTAGGAACTGTGACTGACACTTCCTTATCCCAGCTTCTGGGAAGAGGTTCTGTTTCATTTTGGCATTCTTGTCTTGACTCTGTGTGTTGATGGTATCAGGGCTAGTWAGGTGATCTTGGCTTCCAGATTGACTGGGTCTCTACACCTGGGATTTCAAAAATTGCAGCAAAGCACTTTCCTCATTTTTTCATTTTGGGKGCTAAGGTTCATTGCAGAGATTCACAAAGAAAGGCATCCTCATACTATCTCTGTTCTCTTCTAGGTAATTACAGCTCTTTGATCTTCTCTAATCTGAACATGAGATGGGAAAAATTGTGCTAGCACAAGAGGTTGGTCTTGTGGTCTCATAAAATTAGACTGAAAATATTTTACCAAATTGAAAATGTTGAATTTTGAAAACCKCAAGACAGACATTTGGAGAATTATGGAACAAAGGAGTCCCTTCGGCTCATAAACTAGGTGTTGCTATACATATATRTCTTTATATCTATATTTATCATCTCTATATATCTAAATCTATAATGATATTATATAATGATATAATATTGTTTCTATTATTCTTGGCTTACAAAATTAAATAAACTAAAGTAATGAAAGTGTCAGAGAAACAGGTGTGAATCAAAAGGAATGGTACTAAGACCATGGTATTTGACCGCCACAGTGATCCTGGAATGATAGCTCACCTTGCCCATATGTCCTCACGCATGCCTGTGGTGGTTCAGTTGTGCTGACCTTGTTTATGAGAAAGTGCTGCCTGAGCTGCAGATTTTCTGGCAGTTCATTTTCAGAAGAAGCTTTTAGCTAATTCTGAAATCATTACCTGTAATCAAAGTCATAATCAGTTTCCTGAACAAATCATAATATTCTAACTGAAAGGGCTCTCTCAAGGAAGTAGGTGGCTGGAGAGAAGTTCTGCATGTCTGCACCACTGCTGTAAATGGAAATAGTCAGATGTGGATTTTTCATATCTTAACCACTCTTACTAGCAGGAGATTAGATTCACCTATCAGCCCAGATAACTCGAAGTAGTTGTTGATGCCCCAACTGTGATGACATCTAGTGTTTTTACTCATCAGGAGTGTGATATTGTGGAAAAACAATTTTCTAGAACTTCCTTAGCTTTGAAGTTAACTCTTGGAAAACTATTTTTGTGGGGCTTTTTTTTTTTTCCCCTCTTTTTTCCCTCATTTATTTGCTGAATTATTTATAATTCAGCATGGGTGTTTTCATTCTGAAGAGGCCAGAAGTTTGAGATAGAATGTGCTCAGTTATCACAYGTAGAAATACTGTAACTGTTCACTGCAGGCCTCACTGAGATTTGCACAGGAAAGTAAAGTATTTTTAACAGGAAGAAAGTGTGCATAGATCAGTACCYGTGGAACAACTTCTCCTGCATTAACTATACATCTTAATTTCATCTTGAAAGTCTTCCTGCRCACTACTGTTTAACATGGCTTTGATGAAATCCAAATCTCCAAATACAATCATATAAACTTTCTAGCTTGCTGTTCTTTTCAAGTTATTAGCAGTATAAAATCTTTAAATTTGTGTGAGTTCTTTTCCTCATGCRCATAGATTTCTTTTTCCATCCTTTTTTCCCTATCCGTCCCTTTTATTAGCCTTCTGTTCCATGTGGTCAGACTTCTGCTGCTTCAGCCTCATTTTAAAATCTATCACTTGACACTGTTTTCAGAAAACCAGAYGAATTTTCTGATTAAAGCTCAGGAAAATGTGCTAAAGGCTTAATTTCTTTKTTTATGTATTTAATTTGCATTCAGACTCCTTAATATGTCAGATAAATATGTTCAAGCAATCTAACTTCCTACATGTTTCTCCTCAGAAGTAATTACCCTTACATAACTGATAGCACTGAGGTGAATGGCACTGTCCTTCTGCCTTACAGACCAATGCCTTACCTTGYCTGCTTTCATCTCAGTGATACTTGCTTATCAACAGAGGCAGGCTTCTTGCTGTGACTCTGAGGCCACCAAGTTCGTGATTCACAGCAAAGACATAATAGGAGCTGAGTCCAGTATACAAGCTGGAGTGGTTTTAATAGTGAATGTGGTCCCTGAGACTGATAAGCCTCTTCCATGGGTTCATTTCTGTTATGCTGAAGCCAACATGGGTAGAAACAATGCAAAATATTTTTCATCTAAACAGAAAATACATGCTGCATTTCTCATTTTTCCTTTAAGAATGCTTCTAAGTGCACCACAGCTTTCACCCCCGTGCAAGATCAAAGGTGAAAAGATAAAAAACATCAGAGTGCATGTGGTTCATGTTAATAAAAATGGTCTCATAGAACTGCTTGCTGCAAAAGCAAGAGCAACAATAGCTTTGGTAGATCTAAACAACAAACAGAAAAGCTTTGGAAAAAATCTGGTTGTCCCTTTGTGCTCTGCACTGGTGCAACCTCCTCRAGTGCTGGGGACACTCTTGGGTACCATAATATAAGAAAGACATTAAGCTCTTAGAGTGCATCTAAAGGAGAGCTGTGAGGATGGTGAAGAGCCTTGAGGGAAAGCTGTATGAGGAGTGGATGAGGTCACTTGCTCTATTCAGCTGGGAGGAGGCTGAGGGGAGACCTTGCTGCAGTTTGTCATGGGGGGAAGAGTAGGGGTAGACACTGACCTAATCCCTGTGGTGATAGGTGACAAAATGTGAGGAAATGGCCTGAAGTTGCATTAGGCAACATTAGGTTGGATATTAGAAAAAAAGTGAGTGGTCAGGCACTRGAAAAGGCTTACTCGGGAAGTGGTCACAGTACAAAGCCTGACAGGGTTCAAAAAGCATTTGGACAATACTCTCAGGCATGTGAGGGGACTCTTTGGGGTGTCCTGTGCAAGGCCAGGAGTTGGACTCAATAATCCTGATRGGTCCCTTCCAAGTCAGGATGTTTTATGATTCTTTGAGATTTAGGTTGCATTTTGCAAATGCCAAAACCACTTGCTTTTCACAGTACTAATTCTGAAGAAGTTGTTGAGTAAGTAAAGGAAGTGGAACACCTCTTGGAAGGTAAAATATCTAGGGATAAGAAAGGGATCTTTCTTTCACATTTCTTATCCAGTAGCCATAACTCCTTACACAGGAGCTCAGCCATGGGGAAACTTGCTGCACAAGAGGGAACTGTGTCTAGTCCTTGTGCCACACCCAAATGCAGTCAGGCATTCCTTCCCCAACTCTCAGCTGGCTGCAGCCAGGGTCTGTTCTGCCCACACCACATGAAGGAGGGGACTTCCAGGATTCCCAGAACCAGTCAGGGAGGAGATGCTGGAAGTAGCTGTCAACACACAGGGAAACATGATTCCATTTGCACATGGGCAGTTGGTACTGTGAGGGTGGCATTGCACACACACACACACAGGACCATGGTATTTGTCTCCAGTCCATTGGCAGGCGCAGGGGGCATGAGCAGAGAGAAAATCAAAAGTGAYTTTCATGTGAGTTATGGATTTGTGAAGAGGCAGCAGTTAACACTTGACTGAGAGCTAAAAGACTGTCAACACTTCACGCTCTTATGGCAAGAGGCTGTCAGTTCCCAAATGGATTAAAGATCAATTACACAAATGAGGAAAGTGGTGAGGGGAAGGCAGTGTTGAAGAACTGAGAGTAATGGAAGACCAGGAACTGAGAATGACTCTGACCCGAGTTGAGAACCAGTGGCAGAGGTCAAGTATGTGCCTGTACTTCCTGAATTCCAGTCTGAGCCTTAAAACTCTTCTGCACATCCCAGTGGCCTTGCTGTGAGACTCCGTCTTTTTGTCTCAATCACAAACAGTCTGCTTTTATGAGATTTTTTTTTCCTTTTTCTGTTTGATTTAGCTAAGGTTATAAGTTCTACTTTATTCATGGATTATTATCAAGTTATACAGAACAGCAATAGCTTGCCCAAAGGACTAATAAACAACTTGAAACTTGAAAAATGCAGTCTCTTTCATTTTTTGTACCTTTACTTCTCTTCTTACCTTCTTGCATTTTTGGAGAACAGATATCCTTTTTTCTACCTGTCTTTTTCCTCCAGCTCCTCTATTATTGGGTCATAACCTGTCCTATATTACTATGTTTTTGCTTCTATTTTATTCCCCCTTCTTCTCCATTCTTTGCTATTTTATTCTCCTGTTGTATCCTGTTGCTYCTTATTATACAGCTTTATTCTTGCAGAAGGATTGCCTCCTGCAGACTCTGGCCTGCCCTTGCTGATRTCTTGGTCTCTTCCCACAGAGCTGGTCCAGTGAAGACCCTAGAAATCTGACTGATCTTTGAAAGACAGCATCACTGAGAAGTTGTCAATCATGTCTTACTGTGGTTGACTGGAATGGCAAAACAAAAGGAAGGAAAGAGGGGAAAAAAATGCTTCTGAGCCTGTTGTTTACAAAACAGTTCCTTTATGTCAAGGCAAAGAGTTTTCTTTGCAATGTTAAAGTTGATTCCCAGAAGGACTCCTTTTTATTTTGTTGATGCATGCCACACTGATGACATGTGGGGCCTTGTTAGCTTTTTGTGCTCACCCATCTGCTGAGATTTCATCCTATTCTTTATTRGTTTATATTATTCTTACTAAGCATTCTGACCTGAACTTTGCTTGCATTTGATAGCATTGCAATTAAAATATTCTTTTTAAAGGTTCAGGATTAGCAGTACRTGAATATCAGCAATGAACTGCGAGGACACCCCTGGCCAGTGATAGGTGTCCAGGACGTTTCCTTCTAACTTAAGTATATTGTGTGCAGTGTCCTAAAGAAAAGAATGTCACGACTGCATGCTCTATTATAAATATCCATAAGTAGCAGAATAATACAACTTCCCTCAGCTCTAAATTAATCACTATCAACCTAAGTAGGTAATGGTTGAAATTTTTTATAAAGAATAGTGATTTCTTAAATATTTCAGTAGTCCTATTTTGCCTAAGAACCATCTGTCAATATTGAAAACCTAATAGCAATCATTAAGCACTTACCTCCATTGCTTTTAACTCTTGTACATACATTAGAGAAGGCCAAGAGGGCAACCAACAGTAGTGAATAAAAATCTAATGTGTTTTTTGCTTTTATAGCCACAGCATTAAGCTGTACTGCCTTGGAGGATTAAAGGGCTCTTATGTTTTAGAATAAGTCAGTCATTGCATCATGTAAAAGTCACACTGAATTTCTTCAGAATTTTCACATCAAACTGATTGTGAAAACATTTTGCTAGTAAAAATGGGAAGGATTSTCTAGTAATGAATTACAGTATAAAAGTAAGAATCATCACTAGTGAGGGAAAATGAGCAGATTGTTTTCTGAAGCCTGGTATCAAAGACCTGAAATTTTTAAATGACCRTACAAAAGTGGGGCCAAAAAAAGCCACGCAAAAAAATCTATCATTGAARTGTTTTCAGGAAAAAAAAAATCTCAGCATAATTGATGTTGTAAAATAGAATATGTCTTTTCWAATGCTCTGTTGTAAGATTTTCCAGCAAGCTACTGAATATTTTATACCTTTTTTTTTTTTTGTGCACTAGCATTTTGCCAGTTATACTGCAAGGGTTTTTTGCAACTTCATCTTTCTAGTAAAATTATTCCTACTACAGTGTAACATAATATTTTTATTCCTGTAAAATAAACCCTATCTTTTTAGGAAGARAGTGATGCATCACAGAGGGAAGCACTCCAGCTTGTAGAAATCCCAGCTCACATAAGTAGGATATAGTCAGATTGTAATTGCAGTGAGATCATGAACAGGCATTTTGGGCATCAGAAAAAATACAGAAGATTTTAGGAAAAGAGAGTGTTTGGGGCTTTTTCCTGTTAGAGGAGGAAGAGGAAGGGCTGGCTTTTAGTGGGTGTTTTTTTTTTCTTTGCTAGAGAAGAAAAGAGTCCTCTCCTAGGGCAAAAAAAAAAAAAAATCAATTGCAACCTCTGAATAAAATATTTGGGTTTGTGAAGCTCTAATTTGTAAAAAGTTGGAGGGAGTTATTTCTTACTGCATGAAATTACACTGCATCCAAAAATATTCTTTTTGTTTTAGTATCAGAAGAAACATAAAATCATAGAATAATTAAGTTTGGAAGTGCAACACTGAATGAGCACTGTTCCCAATAATKTTAATAATGAATATCTCATTTATTTGAGTGTGAAATATGCTCTTTTAAAATAACATGCTGCAATATCTTACACTTGTTTGAAGGGTCCCTAAATCTGCATATGATATACTGCAAAAAAACTGTGCCTTCCCAGAGATTTTAAATCAAATCATATGCTTTCAGATAAGGAAACAGACAAAAAATGGAGCAGAATAATAAAAAAAAAGAAAAAAATACAGTACTAAAAGAACAGCATCTGTGCCCTTTTCAATAATGCTGCATTATTCATTTTGATGCACCCAATGCAATGAACACCACAGAAAACTTCCTGGTTTTGATTGAGAACTACATAGTCTCAATGCTTCCAGTCTCAAAACACATTTGCCAAGGACATACCTGGCTTATTTWATGAACAGGAAACAACAGTGCAGCTGACTAGTACTGACTGACCTTGCCTGCAAGTATTGCATCCCTGAAAGCCTGCAAGGTAAAAGTAATGGACAATTCGATGAAATGATGCACAGCTGGGCAGATGATGCTGCCTGATTTGGTCGTGCGGTATTTTTTTTTTTTTCTTTTTGGACAGGTTTATGAAGTGTGTTTGTATCTTCCAGCATGAAGAAACTGCCTCTCTGCTGCAGGTTAGCAGGGACACCTAGTGGCTTTGGTAAATGGAACTGGGATTGTTTCTCCCTCTTACTGATAGATTGTCAGGGTTTTTCAGAATAGGCTCTCAGTGCCTCCCTGCTTCAGTGTTGTCTCAAAGCATTTTACAATGCAGCCCTTCTCTGTGCTTTTTTCTGCATTCAATAAAGCAGGGGAGGAAAGCCCTGCATGTGTTTTAAGTACTGTGACAGACTTTCAGATGAAAGAGGGTTGGTGCGTATTGCATGACTGCTGTAGTTAGGATTTTCAGAACAAAAGATCACAAATTCCACATAGCAACTTTACTACTGTTGCCATTAATGCAGGAAAGTGCTTTTCATGCTTGGTGGGGTTTTTAAAGCTAACCATTTTAAATATAAAGCATATAGAGGTTTTCTTTTGCTGTATAGGTATTATGCATTACCTCATTTTTATTTCTTCTGGGACGAAGCAATTCCCACTAAATCRATAATTTCTCTGAAAGTGAGACACTTAAATGGCACTTGAGGAATCTGTACATGTAAAATGCTTTTCTTATAAAGCCACAGATCAACCTCTCAGAGAAATTTAAACCAGTACACACCAAGTGTACAAGGTCACCTTGTAGTGCAGCAGATAAAAGCAGCCACATCATGTTAGGCAGGATCTACCTAGCCCAGTGCTATGTCTCATTTGCTGGTAGCAGCAACATCAGAAGTGTACTGTAATTAATGKGAGTGATATGTAGTTTGCCAGAGTGTTGGACACCTCCTGAAGGAACCTGAACAAATCTAAAAGCATCTGAAAGTTAGATGAGTTCACCAAGAAGAAAACGTGGCTCTCTGTGCTGAGCTGCTGCTCTGCACTGGAGCTACATCTTGCCCTAATAGTCTTTACAGACACCAGCGGTCATTGCAGCTGCCAGCATGGAGCAGCATTTCATAGCCAGTTTGGCAAAGGCTCCTCAAGCATTGCCAAGAGACCACCAAGTCAGTAAAGTGACAACAGMATAGGTAGCCCAGTGGGTGAAAAGCTTAGGATCCAATTGCAGGGAATTTGGTCCCCTCAGTCAAGAGCCCTAAAGTGGATGGCTTTACATAGTAGGAAAAAAACACAGCTGATAGGCTTTTAAATCAAAAAGGATTTTCCCCCATAAAGCTGGAACAGGACTTGGTTATGGCCCATTGAAATCCTATGTAGATTAATTTCAATCTTTCTCAGGGGGTAGAGAAAMCCAATGTTTTAGGGATTTGCTCTTATGTCACATTCAGTAATGATGCACAGTCCTTAACAAGTTGCTAGAGAAGTCTGAGGCCATCCCTTTCCCAGACAAAATACCTTTATTGAAATAAAGATAATCTACAGAAATTCTCTTCCCATCATTTCATTGCTTATGAAAACTAGCTATGACATAATTCATAGCTGGTAGCAAGCCTTGTTCCAACATCCTTTTCCAGAGAAAACAATGAAGTAATTAGCTGGGATTTTCCTTCTCTGACCTCATCAAATGACATGAAACAGACCCTCTGAATTCTATTCTTTAGCATATGTATGTTAATGATAGACAAAGTGAATTATAATATCCTCTACTTTCAAACACTGAGCAGATGTGACTTTGACAGGTTTCAAGATCATTTACTTTTCCTAGTTCTCATAAGCCCATGATTTCCTTTTATAATATTTCAGTGTCATGGTATCTGGTTATACATCTTTATAGAGATTTGCCAGTTCCATGTAAGGGAGGGAGGCTTTTCCCCCAGTTTTGATCTAAAATTTCCACACTTCCCTTGAATATTTGTAATTGATATTAATGAGCATAGAATCATTAAGATTGGAAAAGACCTCCAAGGCTATTGGGTCCTACCTTTGACCAAACATCACCATACCAACTAAATCATGACACTAAGTGCAACACTCAGTCATTTCTTGAACACTCACAGGGATGGTAGYTCCACTACTTTTCTGGGCAATCTATTCCAATGCTTAATCACTCAGAATTCTTCCTGATGTCCAAACMCAACTGCCCTTGGCCCAGCCTGAGGCTATTTCCTCTTGTTTCACTACTAGTTTCCTGGGATAAGAGACCAACCCCACCTCTACAATCTCTTTTCAGGCAGTTGTAGAGAGCAATSAGGTCACTCCTGAGCCTCCTTTTCTCCTCTCTGAAAACCTCTGTTCCCTCWACTGCTCCTCCTGGGACTTACCTCTAGACCTTTCATCAGCTCCTTCAAACTTCTCTGGACTTACTCTAGCCCCTCACTACCCWTCTTGTGGTAAGGGGCCCAGAAACCAAACTCAACACTAAAAGCACAGCCTCACCAGCGGCAAGTACARAGGGATAGTCACTGCCCTGGTCCTGCTGATATAGGCTGGGATGCCTTTGGCTTTCTTGACTACCTGGAGACATCCTGGMTCATGGTCAGCTAGGTGTTGACCAGCAGCCCAAGGACCTTTTCTTATCTGCTATGCRTCTTTGCAGACACTTTGTCCTGGCCTGTAGCTCCGCATGGGGTTTTTGTGACCCAAGGGAAGGACCTTCCACTGGGCATTKTTGAACCTCATGCWGCTGGCCTCARCCCATTGATTCAGACTGTTGAGAACTCTCTGCAGAGCCTTCCTGCCCTCCAGCAGATCAACACTGCAACACATCTTAGTGTCATTGAGTTYTGTACTTTTAAACCTCAGTCTTTACTTCCTTTGATAGTTACTGTCCCAAACCAGTTTTACTGTGTATAGGCTCCACATATCATCAGTCAACCAATGATTAAAATTTAGGAAACACTACTTCAAAGTGCTACTATTGAAATATTGTACCAAGACAATACCTTGTCTAATGAATGATGCTTCTTTATTCCTTGTCTTTCCCACAAGATGCTTTGAGAGGAGGTCTGTGAGTAAATATTTGGGAAAGAGATTGTTGAAATTCTCTCTTCTCATTTCTTGCCTTGGCCACATCCAGAACCATTGTAAAACCCGAACATTTTTTTCAAATTGCACTGAATACACTTCGCTTCTATGTTATTTTTTTATTTTAAGTATGAAAAAGCTTCTGTGTGCCACTGCACCACGCTATATACTAATACATGGTTCMTAAAACGTATGGATACTTGTAAACATTATTTTAGGGATTTCTACATTTATCAATATAATAAGTTTTAGAAGAGGARATTTATTCAGTTCTTGGCAGTAGTCCTAGTTCGAACACCAGCAATACCTACCTTTGCTGAAGTTGTCATTCTTAACGTGACTTGATTCTGGTTTTACTGCACTGTGTGAGAGTCAAAAGCTGCTCTAGCCATCATTACCAAATAATGAATGGCTTCTTTGAATTTGTATGTAATTTCTTAGACTTCAAGTAGAGAAAACAAAGCCTAATAACATGGTTGTTTTGAGACTTCTTTATTCTTCATAGTGTGAAGAAGTCATTTACTTGGTTTCTTCACGACCTTTTTTTTTTTTCATTTGCCTTAAAACATTCCAGTTTCACCAGTGGTGTAAAGAGATTTTGAAGTCACATGAGAACCAGGCTGAATATACAAATGGAAATACTTATTCATCAGTGTCTTGCTAACTTAATGATAAATATATTTCAAGTACTGTAGCATGTGCTTAGAGAAATAGGGTCTGAATCAGAGCCAAGAAAGGCATATTCAGCATTTTCTTAAATGGCACATATAATTTCATGCAAATAAAGGTGTTTATTTCCAGATGATTTTTCATGTAACAGTTGCTGAAATGTGTATGAGATTTTTTGCATTTCTTCTGGAACTTATGTAGGGAACAGATATTCCTGTTGGTATATTTACGGTATGATTCAAGTAGAATATGATAGAAGGGAAAATTTATAGACTATGTATCAATATTACCTTACAAAGGCGTAGAGTGATGGAAAAGCCAGTGGAATGGAAATGTGAAGGGCTGACCTCCAGTGCTATCTTAATTAAAATTTTCTCTGTTGAAGTCCTTGTGCTCCCAAGAACTGCCACGCTTCATATTGTGTGATACTTTATATTTTCCAAGAGTAATTTAAAATTTGATACAAAGRAGCAAAGTTATCACTCCCTAACTGGAAAAGCTATGACTCACACATAAGAACAAAGTCAAATTAAGGTGGTAGATTTGACTTTCGGGTCTCTGTTATTGATGACTAGTCTGTTTCATTCATTGTACCTCAAACAAGCAAGTGCACATACAATCTAAAAACAGTTTCTGAATGCATGGCAAATGCTCTGACTGAACAGCCAGCTGGCACCTGATGGCATGGCAGGACACTGTCTAAAAATTTTGTGAACTAAAACTTCAAAAATTTGTTTTTCTGCAAAGATGGACATACGTAAAACTCCTCAAGAAAATTCCTATAAACACCTAAATATAAGTTACTCCTTAGAAACAGAAATTTTGTTTGAACTCTGTCTTGCTCTGTTTTGCCCATTTCCACTTAGGTTTGTGTATTATTGAAATGGCAACCTCAGTGTTAACCTACTTACCCAGGTTTGAGACTGTGAACTTGAAATGTATATTTCAAAATAGGTTGAGAGTTTCTGGAGCAATTACATAAGCTTCAGTTATTTATGTTACAGTTTTTGTTACAGAGGTTTGTTATTTATTCAGAAATAACACATTTGCAGTTTATATTTGTTCCAATGTTTTTCATGTTTAGAGGGTTTTTCAAGGAATGAAAAGGGAGAATAAAGCTAAATTTTCCTTCCCAAATAATTGGGAAAGTTTCATGGCTCCTGTTGAGATATAATAAAGGTGTGTTTTACAAGTCAGATGCTGCTGTGTACACGCAACAGATGTGGCAAGCTGGACTTGGTCCTTAAATGACATCATCAGGTCTTTTTACAGTGTTGTAAGTGCCAGAAACCACTCAGTCAGATAGAGTTTGAGCATGTCTGAAATGTCAAATTGAACAACTTTGCTGTAAAGGTTTGCTTTGTCATGTGGTGTTTCAATTTATTTCCATAACTAAAAAAAACTTTTGCATTGCTAAAAAAGTTAATATACAGAAAGTCACTAAAAGGGAGAGTCATTAAAAGGAAAGAAGAACTCTTGCTTGAAAGGATGACTCAGTCAAGAAGACAGATTTGGGAAAGCTGCTCCTTACGGCAGAAGTTCTCTACCAGAAGGTCCTCCCACCAGCCCCACCAGATTGTGTGAAGAGATGCAGAGGACACGCTTGCTAGCCAGGCATTAGGAAGTGGATCAGAGACTGATATGCCTAATCTACTCTGCATCCACCTCCCCTGTGCTTTTTAAGGATGCACAGCCATTCCAAGTCACAGCCATTAGCCAAGCTGCTGTTTGGAACCATTTGGAAGGATTTCTGGCCTGCATTCAGAATGCCATTCCTCCCTCCTCTGTGCCTTTTTTCCCTTCATCCTCCTCATGTGAAGTCAGTGATTCATTCTCTTTTGTTTCCTCCATATGGCAGGATGTATTAGAAGAGAAGGATAAATGCTCAAACAGAACATAGCCTTTCAGTCCCAGAGGASGCAGAGGAAAACAAACAGCACTTGCTCCTCATTTTCTTCTTTTTACATTTGTGAATAAGTTGGAAGGTTTGGGCCGTTTCTTCTCCCTTATAGTGAGAAGTTCTGATCACTGAGTCCTGACAGTACACTTATTTGTGTGCCAAGGAGATAGCAACACTCTGCAACTACCTAAAATCCTATTCTGTGCAGCTGCTAGCTCAGAATTCAGTAAAGTGTTGATCAAACTCCAACTTCCACTCTCTAAACATCAGCCTGATGTTAACTTCATCTCATACATTCTTGTTTGAGAGATTTTTGCAGCCAGTGGTTACACATCAGTATTTGTATGTACTGACCATGSAGAAAATAAGCTAAATTAGCTAGAATTAATATTTCTTATAGGAAAACTTAACTATCTGTATCAGTCAGTTCAAGCAAAGTTAGATACAGCATTGTTATAAAAGAAAGAGCCACTCATTTTTGCTGACAGTAAATATATACCAATCAACAGCAATAATGAAAATTTACCACCATAATTCCTTTTTTAAAAATGAGCAAGACCAACAYTGATCAACTGTCTTAGTTGAGTCAGGCATTAAGTGTCCTGATTGTGAACAAATGACASTTATTTAAAATGTGTACATGTTAAAAAGGAAATACAGATGCTGGTATGGAAGAACTAACTATGTTCATTACTCTTTAGACAACATTTTTTTTCATAAATAATAAGTTTTAATCCACAAGAATTTGAGTCAAAGCTTCACAGAAGAAACAAGTGTTACCAGTACTCATTTTTACATGATGTTCTCATGGTTCTGTCCCAAATGTCATAGTAGTCATCTAAAATTTTCATTTTATTAAGGATGAAAGTGACCTTTCCATGCTAGCTGATTTTGGATATGACATCTTTGAAACAGAAGAAGTCCCAGAATGTTGTAGTTTTCGCAAGTTTATTTTGCGTTTCAGAAGTGCTGAACAGTGAGAATCGACAAATAGTCTGTTGTAAAATCTCAGCTGTCAAGATGTTACCTTTTCAGACGTAAAACCCAACTTTATTTGATAAAACACCTTTATGTGTAGACTATTCCAAGCCTTTGTTGCATTTGGGTGGAAAACTGGACTTCAAAGTCACCTAAGCATGACTTAGTCTCTAGTTGTACATAATTAATCTGCCTTTCCTTAAACATAAACTGAAATAATGTTTAACAAATTTTAGTTCCCAAATTATTTGTGATTTACTCAAAAGTTATAAATACATATGCACTAAAATAATCCATATGAAAATGGGTCAGCTTCCCTCCAAATGACTCTGTGATTCTGCTCAAAATCTGCCCTCAAAGTGTCAGTAAAGAAAACTATTTGCTTAAATATATCTGGCTTTAATTTGTTTGTAAATGAAATAAACATGGAGCTTTAGTTCTGCAAATTTAAACAACACCGACTGGTAAAGGTGTTCTGCATCATTCCTCAAAATCCCAGTTCATTTTTTATAGAGAAGTTATTGTAGAACATGTCCTAATTCACATAGGGATTGCCTGGATATCCAGCACCAAGTATGTGTGGAGTACAACCAGAAGCTAMTTGCTCAGCTACACTAGTCAAAGGCTTCACAGCTCACATATAGATTCTTTTATTATTATTTGTAATGCTATATATAGTCTGTGTAGCCTGGAGTTAACTTATCCTCTCCCCATAAGARTATTATATTTATTTTTATTTCATTTTATTTTAATTAAAGATCCCCACAGAGTGACTGCCTACCAAATCTTGATTTTATCCAATATTTTCTTAAGTCCTTTTAAGAACACTCAGTTCATGAAGACTTTCAAGCAGAATGTAGAATGAGGCACTCTAAATCATTGACTGAAAAAAATAGTTATAATGCCCATTATTAACTCTGTGTTCTTGTCTGTCAGTTATTGGATGATAATTAAAATGTGCAGCTTTCCTTACCCAGGTGACTGTCAGAGCCCCCAAACACTGAAAAAGGAATTTGGGCAGAGAAGTTCTGGATCACAGTACTGAGACTTAGCCTGTGCCATTCTCATTAATCAGTTTTCTGTAGAAAATCTTTTACTTTATACAGGTACAGAGAGCACAAAAATTCTCTGCTGTTTACTMTCCATCATACCCCATTACCAGTTACCAACAGTCCCAGATTGCCACTGCATAACCAATGGCAGATATTCAGACCTCAGTAATCAGATTCAAATCACAAATTTGACATGAATCAATCTCAAAATTTTATTAAAATAATATAGGTGTTTTTTTAATAATGTAAAACTTTTTTTGGTTTGTCTTTGTTTTTTATATTTTAGATCTCAAAGTCCCTAAAGATGATATTTTGAACTTATAACAAAGGGCTTCTCTGACTAGATTCTAGAAGCCTAGGAAAGAACCTGGAGGTTCAAAATTGATCAGAATTGACATTATCTCTGCACTAAGTGCATCTATTCACTTAGAGAAGTGTGCTGATTTTTTCTTTTTCTACCTCTGAAGAGTATGCTTTTTTTGATAGTCCCTGATTGAAGATGAGATGTCATAACATTTTCTAAGTTGTTTTTTTTTTTTTCTAGCAGAAAGGATTATGTTTAAATGATCCTATTGAAAATTAAGATTTTCTATGATGGAGGGAAAAATAAAAACCCCAGGCACTTCTAGGAATGTTAGAGTGGCAGAAATGCAAAAAGTAACACAATCTATTAAGCAAACAGTTACACTTTATTTGACYGACTTCATGTATATGAGTCATCCTTTGCATTAAATGTTTCATGTGCCTTATGTATTGTGTGATATTGCTGCCTTTGAGAGTACAGGAACCTGAATACAAGTGAAAGAGCTTTTTGTTTGAACTCTCTTTATATAGTGAAGAAGGAAGGAAAATCCAGGGTTCTAATCTGAGATACCCGCTGTTGCTAATCTTAAAAAAAARGGAATGTTTTTGTACCTAAAACTACCAGTGAAAGTCCTCTCTCGCTGCAAGAGACTATACCAGATGCATCAAAACTGATGGAAAACTCATAAGCCTAGGGAAATAATGACAGTGAGTAAAGTATTGCTAGTGTTCAGTATGAGACTGATCATACATTTTGTTCACAAGTACACCAACATTGGCAAAATGCCTTGCTTGAGGAAATTAATTGAAGTTTGATTCACAGCATTGCTGCTTCCAGCAACATCGCTGGCAAGCTGCTTTGACTTCAGTGGAACAAGCTCCTTTTCATCTTCTTACCTAGCAGAAGATTTAGTGGGAAGTGAAATTAGTTTGCAAGATCCCTCAACTATCTTTGAAAACCACAGCATCATTTTAGGAAGCTGTGCCTCTATTCAGCAGTGGTAATGACATGTGACAACATGGTTACTCAGCAGCCAGCATGACAGAAGTGGTTCCTGATATAACCTTACTCGTGGTCAGAGTGTAATGAGYCCCATGCAGGTGTTTCAGTCTTTGAGGGTGTCCTGCACCTCACAGAATGGCTTAAAATAATTTGWGAGATGGCTCCTTGGGTATGTTTTGTGAAGCAAAAGGTTTAATAAACTTATAAAATAATAAACAATAAAGAACAAAATAGAACCTGAGCACAGGTACATGCAAACATTGTATCTGGCTACGATATMCCAAGAAGCACTGAGAAGCCTTGTGCTCTGCCTTATGTACAGAAGGATTTGGGTGGGYTTTTTGGCAAACTGCCCAACAGAGAATAGCGGCAGTTCTGAGGGACTGGTAAATAAACCTATCCGTGTTTCTGTCTTGGCCTTGAGCCAATGGCTGCCAGGAGAGCAGAGAAACCTCTAGGGCTTTTTMYTTTTAAGTCCTAAGGTAAAATTTAAACCTTTTTCCTTATGTAGAAAATATCTACTTGATTTAAAGCTTCACTACTACAGGTTCCCACACCTACAACTAGTCCAGTTGTCAGGTGTCTACCTGCAAGAGGCACAGGAGTCTCAAGGGTTGTGAGGACAAGGCACGGGTTCACATTTTGCAGTGCTGAAGTCATACACACCTTCATGCATTTCAACCCAAACTTGCTCACTTTGAGTTATCTCTGAGACAGAAAAGGCACAAAAGAATGCACATTTGCACCAGGGACAAGGGTGATTCTTTCTGTTCTGGTGAAACATCTCATATTTTGAGACATCAGACTTTGAGAAGCTCTTTGGCCAGGCTCTTTTTCAAATAAAACAAGATATTTGAGGTACATTGTTACACCTTAAAGTAAAATAGACCTTTACTGATACAATCTGAAACCTTGATTTGACAAGTGAGGGTTCAGCAATGAAAGCAACTAAAGTAAAATCATATGACTAATATTAAGTCAGATATTTAAATCTTAAGTGAACAAAATAAAAGAGATGCATACAATAACAAATCTGWTCACAGGTGTAAATAAGAGGTAGGGGATATCCTCTCAGCAAATCTGGTCTRTCCCCAACCCTAAGCTGAAGTATTCAGTTCTTCTGTCATGGCATAAGGGCATAAAGTAATAAAAAWGAAGGGTCTAAAATTRTTGAGCTRAGCTCAGACAATTTTACMTGGGAAAGRGGATACCTAGAATTTATGATGATGYTACTGAAYTGGTTATTCTTTTAATAKTCACTAACAAAGTGCTTCTTTAATAACTGCRGCCACAGTTTGTGTTCTTTCTGTTTTAAAGGAGTCTGAAAATTGAGCTTTGGGTGATTGTTGTTTTATTCTAGCACTCATCCAATTATGGTATATAACTACTTATAATCATGAAGTTATGATAACCTCAGGAAAGGAGGAAAACAGCAAATCATTTTTATTTTTGCTTAGCCAGAAAAGACAGTATTATGGAAACACTGAATACTTTTCACAGCTTTGTATCATCAGCTAGGGTGAGGTATTGATTTCCTTTAAATTTATTACTCAGTTCTGTGTGTTTATAATTATATTGTGTAAGGAAACCTATGGTCATTGTTCTGTTCCCTTTCCAAAAAAACCTAAAAAGA